>ML434825.1:21199-42505 GCA_005239525.1 Nicotiana knightiana | reverse complement strand
GGGGGGGGGGGGGGAGGGGTTGATCTTATTATATAATTCATTAATTAATTAGGAAGTGTCCCATTACCCTATAATTAACCAATTACCCGCATAATTAAGAATTATCTCAACTACTTAAAATACTACTCATTTTTATTATACTTTATACATCATACTATTGTGGTCATATGGTACCTTTTATGGTACTAGCCCATAAATCTCGAGTATTATCGCTTGACTCGTATTTTATCCCAAATCGGCCACCTTCAATGAAACATGTTTTCTTTAATTCATGCACCATTTATCCTTCATAACACTTACTATCGCTTGCTATAAATAGCATAAATACGTTAACCTCAAGATAATCTCATCCCCGAGTCTACGTCGATTAACTAAAGACGAAACTTTAACGTATGAAAATGCGAGATGTAATAGCTTAAGACCTTGAGAGAAAAGAAGTTATATGCAAAAATTTTAAAGTATGAGTTTTGGATAGACTCAGTGGCATTCTTTGGTCATATAGTTCGAGTGACAGGATCAAGGTGGATCCGAAAAAGGTGGAAGCAGTGTAGAATTGGCCTAGACCGTCATCAGCTACAGAGATCCAGAGTTTTCTTGGTTTGGTAGGGTATTACCATCATTTTGATGCAGGATGGTAGGGTAATTGCCTACACGTCCAGACAACTTAAGGTGAATGAAAAGAACTATCTTATCTACGACCTTGAGTTAGCAGTTATTGTTCATGCCTTAAAGATTTGGCGGCACTATTTGAACGATGTCCCTAGTGAGATTTATACCGATCATCAGAGTTCGCAGCATCTGTTCAAGCAAAATGATCTTAACTTGCGTCAGTGGAGGTGTTTGGAGCTACTTAAGGACTATGATATCACCATTTTGTAGCATTCGTTGAAGGCCAATGTGGTGGTAGATGCTTTGAGTCGTCGGGCAGAGAGTTTGGGGAGTTTAGCATATCTACAAGTAGCAAAGAGGCCTTTGGCGTTGGATGTTCAGGCCTTAGCCAGCCAGTTCGAGGGATTAGATATTTCTGAGCAGAGTCGAGTATTGGCTTGTGTGGTCTCTCGCTCTTCTCTTTATGATCGTATTATGGAGCATCAATATGATGACCCCCATTTTCTTGTCCTTAAGGACACGGTCCAGCACGGTGATGCTAAGGAGGTCACTATTGGGGATGATGGTGCATTGAGGATGCAGCGCAGGCTATGTGTGCCCAATGTAGATGGTTTGCGTGAGTTGATTCTCCTGGAGGCTCACAGCTCACAGTACTTCATTCATTCGGGTGCTGCAAAGATGTATCAGGACTTGAGGCAGCATTACTGGTGGAAGAGGATGGAGAAGGACATAGTAGAGTATGTGGCTCGGTGTCTAAATTTCCAACAAGTGAAGTATGAGCATCAACGGCCAGGTGAGTTGCTTCATAAATTAGAGATTCTGGAGTGGAAATGGGAGCGGATCACTATGGATTTCGTTGTTGGACTCCCACGGACTCAGCGAAGGTTTGATGCAGTTTGGGTGATTCTGGATAGGCTGACCAAGTCATCTCATTTCATTCTTGTGATAACTACCTATTGTTTCAAGAAGCTAGCTCAAATTTATATCCGCGAGATCGTCAGGCTTCATGGCGTACCGGTATCTATCATCTTTGATCGGGGTACACAGTTTACATCACGGTTCTGGAGGGCCGTACAGCATGAGTTGGGTACTCGAGTGGATCTGAGCACAACATTTCACCCTCAAACGGACGGACAGTTCGAGCGCGCTATTCAAATATTAGAGGATATGCTTCATGCATGTGTGATGGAGATTGGAGGTTCGTGGGATCAGTTCTTGCCACTTGCAGAGTTTGCCTACAACAACACCTATTAGTCGAGCATGCAGATGGCACCGTATGAGGCTTTGTATGGTAGGCGGTGTCGGTCTCCAGTGGGTTGGTTCGAGCCGGACGAGGCTAGATTATTGGATACAGACTTGGTTCAGGATGCCCTGGATAAGGTGAAGGTGATTCAGGATCGACTTGGCACAACCCAGTCCAGTCAGAAGAGTTATGTGGATCGGAAGGTCCGCGATGTTTCATTCATGGTTGAAGAGCGGGTCTTACTACGGATTTCACCTATGAAGGGTGTTATGAGGTTCGGGAAGAAGGGAAAGATGATCCCAAGGCTCATTGGTCCCTTTGAGGTGTTGCGGCGAGTTGGGGAGGTTTCTTATGAGCTTGCCTTACCTCCCAGTCTAGCAGGAGTTCATCCGGTATTCCATATTTCTATGCTCTGAAAGTATCACGGTGATCCGTCTCATTTGTTAAATTTCAGTTCAGTCCAGTTGGAAAAGTATCTATCTTATGTTGAGGAGCCAATGGCTATTTTGGACATGCAGGTTCGAAAGCTAAGGTCAAACAACATTGCTTCCGTGAAGGTTCAGTGGAGGGGTTAGCCGGTCGAGGAGGCGACTTGAGAGACCGAGCATGATATGCACAACCATTATCCTCATTTCAATTTTAGGACCTTGAGAGCTCGACGTGAGATAATTTTTCGAGGATTCTTCAAGGAAATTGTTGGGATAAGAGATTCTAACCTGGATTGGACTATATTTCATGAATCTATTGCTATTTTCATCATCTAATTAGGGATTTGAGTTGGAAATTTGGGGGGAAATGGTAGAAACTTCTGTCGCGCCCCCCTCTTTCCTCCCCTTTCGGATCGGTGAGGGTATTCAACATTATTGGGACAACTAGTTTCATTTTGGGAAAGGGATAAGGAATTGAAGAGTCGCCACCTAACGAGTTAAGGTGCGTTAGGGAACCTACTAAAGGTTATTTACAAACACATATTAGATAACCAGAAATAGGGTAAGGGCTTGAAATTACTTCAAGGGGAAGGTATTAGGTACCCCTCGAAGTCCACAACTGTGGTTCCCGTCCCAAACAAACTTTGTGAATAGATAGCATATATGAAATAAACACATAGGTAAATAGATGAAGGTTTTGAGAAGATTTGCAGTCCAAGCACACATATGTGCTTAAGTTTAAAAGATTTAAAGTCTAAGTACATATACAAAATTCCGGAGGTTATACAATCTAAGCACACATGTGTAAGGCATAGGGGGTCCTAGATTATTTATCCTATAAGATCACATCAGTACAATGCCCGGTAAGCAATCCTCAGAAGAGGGGCTACACGTGGCATTAGTGCACCGAAAATCATATCCATGTCTACCTTTCCCACCCCTTAGTGGTTATTAAGCGATTTTATTTAGCGACTTCTAGGCGTGTTGTTACCCGTCCCTTCTTAATGGTCCTGGAGGAGGTTAGGACCTCTACCTATAGGCAGTTCTAGAAAGACCCCTAAGGTTTAAAAGAAGAAAATACTAGGAGACGGGCAAGAACAAATAGGACACCCAGAAGAAGGGGCCCTAATCAGTTTGCCTACTGATTTTAAGCATGTTAACCATTAGGCAGTAAACACAAAAAAGGAAACAGTTTTCCAGTTTTAGAAAAAAGGTTGGTTACCTAATGCTTGCCTAGGCGTGGGGGAATGCACAATAATTACCAGAATTATTAAAAGAGTTTAGAAGTTTTTTTACCTAAAGCATGTTGTTCTAAGTGTTGCAAAGACACATGGGTTATTACCAGTTTATCTAACACAGGATAATCATATGTGAGACTGTCTTATGTCCCTTTTTCATGCATCCGTAGTTTAGCTAGGTGTGACTTAGTGAGATCCTAAAACAGGATATCTAGTATGAACATGACAAGATGCAGAATGATTTATATGCAAAATTCCTAAAAAAAACATGATTTCTAGATGCACAGAAAGTTACATCATGATTTCAGAATATGCAGTAGCAACAGTTTTCATGTTAATGTTGTTATTTAGCCTAGAAACAAGATTTCTAAGTGATGAAAATAATATCAAATGAGATGCTGAAAATAGGAAACCTAAGAACATGTTATCTAATGCATGACATGCTTAGAATGTATTGGACCTAAACAAGGATTCTAATGCGCACATAGGAAATGTAAACCTAAGGCATGGTTTCTACCCCTATGGATATAGACCACAGACATAGATACCCTCCCTTTTTCACTATCCATCCCTAATATTCGTTTACAAAAATTATTACAAACCAATATTGAATGAATTACATAAATAGATAAGAGAAAATAAGAAGTTACACTATAGGGAGCCTGAAAACAAGCCCAAATTCTTAGAACCTCAAATGCCCAAATGTTTCATGGCCTTTCTCATATCCGGGTGTGTCAGAGTTCCCTGAGGACCTCAAGGGATCCCGGGCAGTGCTCACAACCAGACTTCACAACCATAATTGAGTAAGTGCATTGTGGAAGTACCAACCCTAATGCATCAGAGTTTAGAGGGATCTCATAGGATCCCTAAGCAGTCACACATTAGAGGGGCAGAACTTAAGAACCTAGGAGTAGAGTAAGAGTGCTTGAAATAGTTTTGAAAAGGTTTTAGTAAGGAAACAGTGTTAAAAGGGAATTGCTTGAAACAGTTTTGTGAAATAAAAGAAGGAGTCATTCAGTAAAAGACCTTCTGAAAAGAGAGGGAGTTATCTAATTAAACAACAGCATATCAAACATAGAACCAAAATCAAACTCATAAATACTTAAAGAACACAGAACCAAAACAGGAACAACAAACATACACACAGGGGTGATGGGATTGGGGACACATAGAGCACATGTAATGCACACATAGTTACATGAGCATGAAAATTCTTATAGGGGTTTAGGGAACCAGGGGATTAGCTAATGGTATCAGCATATCATGAATATCATAACCAACACAAGATCAGAAACTTAGGATAGCCAACTACTTTGCAAAAGGTTTATGATAGAAATCAGGGAAAGCATAAGTAAGGCAGAGTCACATTGAGGTATACTACAAAAAGGGGGTTCATGAGCAGGCTGGTCCTAAGGGGGTTGGACATATTCAGAAGCATGCTAATAAAACAGTAAAGTAGACATATTAGTTGCAGGTTGAACAACAAAACCACATATAGAAGCATATTAGAAACATGATAAACTGAAGCAGTAAAAGAAGCATATTGGTTTGGGACTTGAATTGAAAATCAGAGCATACCAGTAAAGGGACAGTAAACACAAAGGTGAAGGGACAGGAGAGCACAATAGTCAGCCTTGGCTTGCACTTGGCTAACTCAGAATAATAATAAGTGACACAGAAAGAGAGCAGAAAGCTTTGAGTGTGAGAGATAGAGTTTGAACTAAGTGTGTTCATGTGTGTTGAGTTCTGTGTATGAGTATGTATCAGTGTATTGTGTTGGTGAGTGTGTACATATATATAGTAGTTTGAAACTAGGTAAAATAAGGTAAGAAACACAATTACGCAGTAAGTTATGGAGCTCAGAACCAATTAGAGCAACAATCAGTCCAACTACTCCCTTAGTTAAGGGAGTCATTTCAAACAGTAAAAGACAGGAAACAAGTAAGGAAAGGGATTATGTATGATTGAGAGGAATAACCCAAAGATGGGGAGAGACCAGCTTAGAAACCATAGGTCTAGCAAGAGAATAGATCGATCTTACTCAGAAGGGCCATGGTGGCATGAGAATGGTGAGCACGGACCCCGGGAGGGTGAAGGAACAACCAACTGGTCCCTTGAGGACCTCAGGGATGCAAGAATCAGGCCATGGAGAGGAGCCATAGAGGCCAGGGGTGGTGGTGGAACCACCATTGCTACCGGCGAACTAGAAATGGCGAGAGGATTAGGGTTTGGGCAGAGGGAATCTTGAGAGAGAAGGAGAGGGGTATCGGCGGAGAGAATGAGAGTGAAATGAGGGGTTTGGGGGGTCGTTTAGGTTAAATTAGGAAAGGGGAAATTCGGGCCGTTGATCAAAACTCATCAACGGCCAAGATCAAATCCGCCCTAGGCCGGGTAGATTTAGGAATTGGGCTTGGGGTCTGTTGGGTTGATTTAATAAGGTTTGGGGCTGGTTTAATTAGGCTAGAATTGAAATAAAAGTGTCTCTTTGTTAAATACCCATCTTAAGTTAATTAAAATAATTTGTAAAAATAGCTAATAATTATAAAATTAATTTTATGCATAGACAATAGTTTTTAAAAAGTTTATTTAGTATTTACAAGATAAATGATTAATTTCTGGTGAAAAAATGGTACAAAATTATATGATTGGGCTATAGTTGCAAAGTTATTGCAGTTATAGCCAAAAGGTGCCAGTTTGGCTAATTATGAAATAATTTGGGCTCAATAGGTCCATAAATATAAATAATAAATCAAGAAATATTTGGAAGTCGTTTGTGATGAAATTTTGTAATTATTTATTGGAAATAAAGTACTGGACAGATTAATAAAACGTAGAAAAATTATGAAAAAATACCAATTGATGCTAATGCATGATTTTGAAAACATATATGCATTTTGAAATATTTTAGAAAAAATTAGGTATCAACAACTGCCCTTCTTTACCCGAAAAGGATGAAAGAGTTGTTAGGTAAAGATAGATGGCCAATTTTGATCGAGCGAAACAGTTTGAGAGATTTAGGGTCGCGCCCTGGTTTCTGAGCTGCCTACATATCCCTGGTTTTACAAGAATCAGGTTGTATGTAGTTCCGGATTCATCGGCCAAGTATACTGATGAAATTATCACAAGAACGAACGCAACATCTAGGGATAGGCGACTGGACGGTTTACAGAATATCGGGTTCGAGACAGTTGGGAGAACTGGAGCGGGATTGCTCCTGCTGGGATAGTCGTTGATCGTCAGGTTACCTGCAAATAAAGTAATACAAGCGTATACTATGCATAATTTTAAACATGATGCAGGTTCATGTTGGACTAGGAAAGTTGTCTTTGGACGGTTAGGGAGGACGTCCTTAGACCATGATGTCCCGGGCCATGAATTGTTTGATGAGAGATTCGCAGGCCATGAAATGATGTTCTCGGGCTATGAAGATGGTGCCTTCAAACTATGATGCCTTTAAATAATGATATGCAAATTGAGAGAGATCCTCAGGCCATGACATGGTGTCTTCCGGCTATGACGATGATGTCATTAGACTATGATGCCTTTGGACAGGTTGGCGATATTTCAGCCCATGATATGCAATAATATAATGTTGACAAAACAGAGCTTAGTCTTGCGAATTGAAGGGCGGAGCTTATCCCGAAAGAGAAGCGAAGTAGATAATGCTTGAGAGACAGCGCTTAGTCTCGGTGAAAAAGTAAATTGGAGGAGGAGTTTAGCCTCATGCAGATAGGAAGGTAGAGTAGCCTTATGCAAGGAAAGGCAGGGGATTAGCCTTATGCAGATAGGAAGGCAGAAGATTAGCCTTATGCAAGGGAAGGCAAAGGATTAGCCTTATGCAGATAGGAAGGCAGAAGATTAGCCTTATGCAAGGGAAGGCAGAAGATTAGCCTTATGCAAGGGAAGGCAAAGGATTAGCCTTATGCAGATAGGAAGGCAGAGATTAGCCTTATGCAAGGGAAGGCAGAAGATTAGCCTTATGCAGATGGGAGGTACAGCTTAACCTCGTGCAAAAATGGAGACAAAGTTTAGTCTCATGCAAATGAAGGCAGGGCTTGACCCTATGCAAAGGAACAAATAGCGAATGCTAGTAGGGTTCCTTAGCTAGTAATAGGTTGTGGTATTGCAATTGATGTGAGAACTGTGACTATTGAGCACGTTCATTCTTTTGTGCTGATAATAAACCTTGTATTTGCGACTGTGTTGAAGTTCGTGACTTCGAAACTTGTTTGTTCTTTATTCATGCATCAAAAGAAAAATCGTGAGTTCTGTAGATGGGGAAGGTTGGTTTGTATCCCCGCTGGCTTTGCTTGCTTCGTTCTGCTTGGTCTGATGATCCTGTTTATGTCATCGGGGTAGCGTTTGCTAAACAGAGCTATATTTTGAAAACGTGCATGATTTTATAAAGATATAGTAAAAATATATTTTGATAAATTTAGATGAACTGACGACTGTGACATGGTTCAAGACATTGCAACCACTCATGATACGGAATTTTGAGGGTCCTCCTCAAAATTCTTCCCCAGTTAGGTGGTTGATGATTCTGATCGTTATTCATGTTGCGATCGGCTGAACCTGCTTCAGAATTTTGAGGGTCCTTCTCAAAATTCTGCCCCAGTTTCCAATTGCGAGGGAAATGAGATTTTTATTGAATTATGCCTGAACTCATAGGGCTGCCTAAGTATCCCCTCTTAAACAGGAATCAGGTCGGGCGTAGTTCAGTTTACATGCTTGAAGAAAAGCATAGAGAGTTACACATAATATCGTTTGATTGCATCTGAATTGATTGGCTTTGGCCAAACTTCTCCGTCAATTTCTACAAGTATGAGAGCTCCTCCTGTCAATACTCGGTGAACCATATACGGACCTTGCCAGTTGGGAGGAAATTTCCCTTTGGCTTCGTCTTGATGTGGAAAGATCTTCTTTAACACCAGCTGCCCCGGTGTGAACTGTCTTGGCTTGACTCTCTTGTTGAAGGCTCTGGACATTCTATTCTGATAAAGTTGACCATGACATATTGCATTCATCCTTTTCCCATCTATGAGGGACAACTGTTCGTAGCGGCCTTTTATCAGTTCTGCGTCGCTGAGCTCAGCTTCTTGTATGATTCTTAAGGAAGGGATCTCCATTTTGGCAGGTATAACAACTTCCGTACCATAAACCAGTAAATAAGGAGTTGCCCCGGTTGATGTGCGGACTGTGGTGCGGTATCCCAGCAAGGCGAATGATAACTTTTCATGCCACTAATTGTGCTTTTCTATCATCTTTCTCAATATCTTCTTGATGTTCTTATTGGCGGCTTCCACAGCTCCATTCATATGTGGTCTATAGGCTGTGGAATTCTTGTGCTTGATTTTGAAAGTCTCGCACATGGCTTTCATCAGATCTGTTGAGATTGGAGCCGTTGTCGGTGATGATTGACTCCGGAACCCCGAACCGACAAATGATACGGTCACGGACAAAGTCTACCACGACTTTCTTAGTCACTGCTTTGTATGATGCCGCTTCGACCTATTTGGTGAAATAATCAATAGCTACTAGGATGAACCTGTGTCCATTTAAGGTTGGAGGCTCGATTGGTCCAATAACGTCCATTCCCCAGGCGACAAACAGCCAAGGAGAGCTTGTTGCATTAAGCTCATTTGGGGGTACCTTTATCATATCTGCATGTACCTGACATCGATAGCATTTTCGGACATATTGGATGCAGTCCGTTTCCATGGTCATCCAGAAGTAACCGGCTCTGAGTATTTTCTTTGCTAAAACAAAACCATTCATATGTGGGTTGCAGGTCCTAGCATATATCTCTTCAAGTAGTCCGGAAGCTTCCTTTGCATCGACACATCTCAATAATCCCAAGTCAGGAGTTCTCCTATATAGGTTTCCTCTACTGAGAAAGAAATTGTTGGACAATCTCCGGAGCGTGTGTTTCTGAGTGTGATTTGCAAGTTTTGGATACTCTCTCTTTGACAAGTATTCATTGTTGTCGTGGAACCATGGTCTTCCGTCTGCTTCTTCTTCAACATGGGCACAATATGCCGGCTGGTTATGGATCTTACTGGAATAGGATCAATGAAGTTCTTATCTGGGTGTTGTATCATGGATTATAGAGTGGCCAATGCATTGGCAAACTCGTTCTGAACTCTGGGGACGTGCCAAAATTCTGTCTTTGTGAACCTTTTCCTCAATTCCTGCACATGGTGCAGATATGGCAATATCTTGGAATTCTTGGTAGCCCATTCTCCTTGTACTTGGTGTATTAGCAGACCTGAGTCACCAATTACTAGAAACTCCTGGACATTCACGTCAATGGCCATATTGAGCCCTAAGATGCAGGCCTCATATTCTGCTATATTGTTGGTGTAGGGAAATTTGAGTTTGGCAGATACCGGGTAATGTTGACCTGTTTCCGATATCAGGACAGCTCCAATGCCGACTCCTTTGAAATTGGCTGCTCCGTCGAAGAACATTCTCCACCCGTCATAGGATTCTACAATGTCTTCCACTATGAATGACACTTCTTCACCGGGAAAATACGTTTTCAGGGGTTCGTATTCTCCTCCCACGGGATTCTCGGCAAGATGATATGCCAGTGCTTGCCCCTTGACCTCTTTCTGAGTCACATAGACAATGTCGAACCCACTCAGAAGGATTTGCTATTCGGCCTGTTTGCCAGTGGGCATGGGCTTTTGAAAGATATATTTCAAGGGATCCATCCTTGATATGAGATACATTGTGTAGGCACAGAAGTAATGCCTCAGCTTCTGGGATACCCAGATTAGAGCACAGCAGGTACGTTCCAGTAGAGAATATCGTGCCTCATGTGGAGTGAACTTATTACTCAGATAATAAATAGCATGTTCCTTTATTACTGTCTCGTCGTGCTGCCCCAAACGCAGCCAAAAGCTCCATCTAATACCTCAAGGTAGAGTAGCAAGGGTCTACTTGGCTCTGGCGGGACCAAGACTGGTGGCGTTGACAAGTATTCGTTGATTCTGTCGAAAGATTTTTGACAATCCTCGGTCCATTTAGTTGCAGCATCCTTCTTTAACATCTTGAAGATCGATTCACATATGACCGTGGGCTGGGCTATGAATCAACTGATGTAGTTAAGGTGTCCCAGGAAACTCATCACATATTTCTTGTTCTTTGGCGATGGAAATTCTTAGATAGCTTCAACCTTTGATGGATCCAGTTCTATTCCTCGGCGGCTGACGATGAACCCAAGCAATTTCCCAGCAGGAACCCCGAACGCACACTTCGGAGGTTTAATTTCAAGTTGTACTTTCGCATCCTGTTGAAGAACTTTCTCAAATCTGTTGTATAGTTGGTGGATATTTCGGACTTGATGATGATGTCATCCAAATACACATCAATTTCTTTATGTATCATATCATGGAAGATAGTGTTGATAGCTCTCATATAGGTGGCCCCAACATTCTTTAGGCTGAACGGCATCATCTTATAACAGTAAACTCCCCACGACGTAATGAAATCCATTTTCTCAACGTATTCCTCGTCCATCCAAATATAATGGTAACCAGCAAAGCAATCCAGGAACGACTGAAGTTCATGCTTGGCGCAATTGTCAATCAGGATGTGTATGTTCGGGAGAGGGAAATCATCCTTCGGACTGGCTCGGTTGAGATCCCGGTAGTCGACACAAACCCTGACCTTTCCATATTTCTTGGGCACTAGCACGATGTTGGCTAACCATGTCAGATATTCAACTACCCTAAGAACCTTGGCGTTGATTTGGTTGGTAACTTCCTCTTTGATTTTCAGACTCATATCAGGCTTGAATTTTCTGAGCTTCTGCTTTACCGGCGGGCACATTGGATTGGTGGTAACTTGTGAGCCACAATGGATGTACTTAGACCAGTCATGCCATCGTACGACCATGCAAATATGTCTTCATACTCTTTCAATAATTGTGTGTATTCCACTTTCTCTGATGGCGATAGATGAATGCTGATGTGAGTTTCCTTGACAGTTTCTGAATCTCCCAGGTTGACTATCTCGGTTCAGTCCAGATTGGTCTTAGGTCTATTTTCAAAATCCTCAAATTCTATGATAATTTCATGGGGTATGGTATCTTCTTCTTCTGAATCACTGTCCTTTTTTTGCATTGTCTTATTGCATGTCACGGTCATTGGTTCATCAAGACAGGAAATAGTAATGCCCGAGACTCGTCGGGCCTTGGATGGTCTGACAGTCCAATTCTTGAAAAACGATCCCTTTCTCATAGTTTGGATGGTAGGTCCTTCCTCTTCCTCTTCCTCTTCCTCTTCCTCTTCCTCTTCCTCAATAATAACACACAGTCCATGTCACCATCTTCCAGGAATAGATCTTTCAAAGCTGCTAGAATTTCTTCTTCTTCTGACCCCCATATGATATCAGCTTGCCGGAAAGTCTGCTCGAAATGTGGTATAGGCTGTTCCAATGGATAGTAGGGACCGTGCCATGGTGGCAACCAGTCTTTGTACTCCTGCCAAGTGTATTTGTATCCCATCCCAAAAGTGGTACCATGGTGCTTCAACTGTATTGGTTTGGAAATCCCCTGAAGATTTTTCCCGAGTCTTCTGCCAGGCTCGTATCCAATACAGTTCAGTATGCTTTCAATCTTATTGTCACATTATTTGTCTTTATCCATTGCATTGACCCGTTCAATGTGGTGGTAGGTTTCACTACCCAGCCTTCTTCTACCCTCAATCACCGGGATGGTCTGGCGACTACAGATAAGGTTGCTTCCATCTTCGTGGATGATTACTTCCTGGTGGTTTCATTCAAATTTCAATACCTGATGCAATGTTGATGCCACAACCCCAACGGCATGTATCCATGGGCGTCCCAACAGCAGATTATAGGATGCCGATATGTCTATCACCTGAAATTCAATTTCGAACCATGTAGGTCCCATCTGCAGACAAAGACTGATTACGCCAATGGTAGACCTCAGAGAACCGTCGAAAGCCTTTACATTCATAGATCCTTGTTTGATCTCGTGCAACCCCTTGCCCAATTTCTTGAGTGTTGTCAACAGACAGATGTTGAGGCTGGATCCCCCGTCGATCAGAATCCTGGTGATGAAGTAGTCCTCACAAAGCACAGTGATGTGTAGTGCTTTGTTATGACTTAGCCCTTCAGGCGGCAGCTCGTCCTCGTGGAAAGTGATCTTGTGACTCTCAAGTACTTTACCTACCATATTGTCCATTTCTCCACTACTTATGTTATTTGGCACATATGCTTCGTTCAACACTTTCATCAAAGCATTCATGTGTGTCTCTGAATTCTGCAGCAATGACAGAATGGATATCTGGGCTAGAGTTTTGTTTAGCTGATGGATGACTGAGTATTCCCTGGCCTGCACCTTCCTCCAAAGATCATCTGGGCATGTCTCAATGACGGGTGGCCTTTTAGAAGCATTCTTGCTAGACTCTGCCAAGTGTTCAGGTGTATAGACCCTGTCGGTCCTTGTCATCCCCTATGTTGCACCAGCTTCTTCTATCCTAACTTTACTTTTCCTTCTTGCTTCAGCCGTGTAATCCAAAGGTACGGTCTTATTTTTGAAAGGCGGTGCAGTTGACACCGTTACTGTGATCGGTGCAGCTATTTTTACTTCAAATGGAATGGGTGCCTTAGCAGGCGGCATAACTTCAACCTCGAACGGCAAATGTATGTTTGTAGGTGGTGCCGTTTCAAACTTGAATGGGAGTGGCGCAGTTACCTCGACGTCTCCGGATGGCTGAATCTGGACTATGATGGGATTAAGAGTGATTGCTGGCTTCTTTGGGTCATCACCTTCTATGATTAACTCAATCGACCCCTCTGGGTCCCAATCTTCTTCTATCTCTATCATATTGACACCTCTATGGTCTGGAAGCGGATTGTTGCGAACATTGGGAGCAACTTCTTTTGCCTGGATGACCTTGTTATCAATCATAGACTTGATCTTATCCTTCAATGAGCGACATTCATCAATTGTATTCCCCTTCATGTCGGAAAGGTATGCACATGTCTTGTTTGGATTGACCCATTGGGATGGATTTTCAGGGGTTATAACAGGGATAAGAGTGACATAACCAAAAACTTTTAATCTTTCATACAGTTGTTCGATAGGTTCAGCAATGGCAGTGTATTGTTTAGGAGGTTTGCGATCAAAGTTGGGTCGAGGTCTCGGGAAATTTTGGCGAGCAGGGGGTGATTGGAAGTGAGATGGCTGAGAGTTCTAGGTATGATAAAAAGGAGCTGGTTGGGAGTATCTGGGAGAAGTAGGCTGATATGTAGACGGTGAATATAGCTTATAGGTTGATGGAGGTGCTGACTGATAGGTGGGCGAGGGTGCTTGATAGGTGAGTGGGGAAGTTCTGTATACCAACGGGGATTTGGGTCCTTGTGCAACCATTACCGTTCCTGCATCTTTCTTCTTGGATATACCACCAGACTGCAAGGCTTTGTTGGTGTCCTGTAGGGCCTCAAAGTTAGTGACCATTCCACTCTTGATACCTTCTTCAATTCTCTCACCCAGCTTGATGATGTCAGAGAATTTATGGTTTTCAATCACCATTAGCCTCTCATAATATTGTGAGTCTTGTGCCCGGACGAAGAATTTGTTCATTTGTTCTTCCTCTAGGGCAGGCCTGACCTTGGATGCTTCAGATCTCCAGCGAGCGGCATACTCGCGAAAAGTTTCAGTGGGCTTATTTTAAAGGTTCTGGATGTAGAACACATCTGGTGCATTCTCCGTATTAAACCTGAATCGGTCCATGAAGTCTGATGCCATACTTACCCAGTCGGACCACTTCTTAGGGTTTTGGCTGATGTACCAAGATAAATCATCTCCTGTGAGGCTCCTCATGAACAATTTCATGTGAATCTTCTCGTCTCTTCCTACTCCAACCAATTTAACATAATATGTCCTCAGATGAACCCTGGGATCACTTGTACCATCGAACATTTCGAACTTAGGAGGTTTGTAACCCTCCGGTAGTTCAACATCGGGCTGTATGCAGAGATCTTCATAGTTCAACCCTTCGACTCTCTTGCTTCCTTCAACGCCATGTACTCGACTAGTCAGCTTCTTGAGTTCCTCGGCTAAATTCTTAATGAGCATATCCTTCTCCCTGGATTCAGGTGTGTAAGAAATGTATTGGGTGGAGAGAGGTAGAGTCTCCACGTATATGGGGTTTTTTTGATGACCTGGTGTTTGAGCATAGAGGTGGTCACTTGTTGAGTCTTGTGGTTCAGGGATAACTAGCGGGGTATTTCTTGGAGCGTGGAAAGTGTTGTGCTGGTGCTGTGGTGGGATAATCTATTTTTTTGGTGGAGTTGTATGATGATGATTTGTGGGAGGTTTCTGTTTGTTTGGGGTGTTCTGAGGAGGTATGGGATTTTGAATGCCATCTAGGACACAGAGTGAGAAGGATAAATTTGCCAAGTTCCGGAGATGCTCAAGCTCCCCTTAGAGTTTCAACAACCTTTGCTCGAGTTGTGACATAGCATAATTCTGAACCTGAGTACCTTGATTGTCAAGAGCTTCTGTTCATTCCACTGGCGTTGTGTTTTCTTGTCTGATGTTTCCCAAATCTTCCATTTTGCCTTTGTCTTTGACTTTAAGTGGACTAAGAGGAGGAGGAGGAGGAGGAGGAGGGCCCCTAGATCTTGTGTGATATGATGGTGATGCTAGAATGCACGAACCAACCTTTGGGGAGGGGAATAATCGAAAGAAAGAAAACAAAATCAAGAACAAAAGGTATCCAAGTCAGTGAGGGTCATGAGAAAATATTGTAGTTATTTAAACACATAGTGCAGGAATAAAAGCGTGTCCTAATTTGGGAGCCTCGTTATGCCAGAGGTAGTCCTAGTGACAAGTTGATTTTGGAGAACTTAGATGCAGAAATGCCTCATTTCATTAATGTAAAATGTACGAGTCCAAAACGACACTAAAATAATGAGCAGGAAATAAAGTCACTAATGGCACTTGGCCTTATTACATTGGTAAAAGCAATAAAAAGGAAACCTAGACTACTTAGTCCCCGAAGGACCTTCCCCAGGATTGGTCTTCTTGGTTCTATCAATTAGGTTCCCCATGTCGTGCATGCCCAATAGTAGGTATACCCTTGCTAGATGCCCTCCTTCGTTTCCCTCAGCATTCTGGCAGTCGACGACCCTTTTTCTTGTCTTTGCTTCTAGCTCCATCAGACCCTGCTCCAAATATTCCAAATTTTCACTAGATTTGATGGCCCTTTCCTTCCACTCATCGATCAGTTCCATATTAGTCCATTGTTGCTCCAGATGCTCGTCTTCGGACTCACGAATCCTTTTGCGCAGATTATTGTATTTCACCTGAGCATCAGCCGCTTCGTCTATGACCATGTTTCTACTGATGCCTGGCTCAACTATCCCTGTTATGTTTTCTTCCAACCATGATAGGTAAAAGCGTACATGCCCTGCATGGCATCTTTCGGGCTCAATGGTGTCTTTTTCTACAATAACCTTGAGATGCCACAGATGTTGGGCTTCACATTTGTACGGGATATCGTTGTCCTGAAAATCTGCCCTGTAATGACTCATTTTGGAGACTCGCGGTATAACTTGTTTTCTACCTGCATGTCTCATGACCCTGGTGGGAACATAGGGATATATGCCTTAAACCAATCAACACCGGTGCGGAGCATCCCTCGATCTGATGATGAATTCACTGGTAGGGAACCATTCGAACATCCATTGAACTTGGTCCTCGATCAAACTATGTCCCAGAACATAGTGACTGCTTCGATCAACATGTTGTTTGGTTGAATATCTAGTAAAGATGGCAAGTTCCCGAGGACCCTCTTCACATGGTCTTTGTCACTGGGCGAGAGGTCTTCCCACCAATCCAGCAATAGTGGTGGTATTCTTTGGACCATGCCGAACCTGGGGACTTCATGCCTCATTTTCTACAAAATAGATAAGGTTAGACCCTTACCCCGCCAGACTCGACTATTTATACACTTATGATTAGCATGCATGCATTTAGTTCTCCAAATATATGCACAGAACGTGACTGCGTCCGTTGGGATTATGAAAAACCCGGTGGACTTTTGGATAAGGCTGTCTTAAAGGGATATCGTGCGGACGACACGTTAACCTGTCTAGGTTTGGCCGTGATGCATGCACAATATAACAGAGTAAGGTTTCTATGGGGTTTTAGACTGGTACCCTCAAGCGGACAACTTGAGGGGGAAAGGCACGAAACTGTCAACTGCACCGTTGATCGACTAGTTTTACCGCAAATAAGTCTTTCCGAATTTAGGGGTGATATCAAATGGAAGGGCATAAACACTCATCAAGCGTTGCTATAGGATTTGTATAGGCACGAGTGGAATATGATGTTGAGCATGATTTATGCAACAATAAATGAGCAATAAAAGCATGTTATCATGTATTTGCACGTTATGAAAGCGGTAAATACAACAGTTATAATTAAAAAAGCAGTTACAAAGGAAAACAAAAGAAACATGTCAGTTTTGATTCTGAAAGGAATAAATACTTGAAAGAGATAAACAATTAATGGCACATAAAGGGGGGGGAAAGGGAAAGGTCGCAAGTATTAACAAAGTAAACACAAGTTCACAAAGCAGTTTGGAGAATGGTAAAAGCCTAGGATAATCCCCAGCAGAGTCGCCATGTTGTCGCGCCCCCCTCTTTCCTCCCCTTTTGGATCGGTCAGGGTATTCGACATTATTGGGACAACTCGTTTACTTTTGGGAAAGGGATAAGGATACCTAACGAGTTAAGGTGCGTTAGGGCACCTACTAAAGGTTATTTACAAACACATATTAGATAACCAGAGATAGGGTAAGGGCTTGAAATTACTTCAAGGAGAAGGTATTAGGCAGCCCTCGAAGTCCACAAATGTGGTTCCCGGCCCAAACAAACTTTGTGAACAGATAGCATATAAGAAATAAACACATAGGTAAATAGATGAATGCTTTGAGAAGATTTGCAGTCCAAGCACACATATGTGCTTAAGTTTAAAAGACTTAAAGTCTAAGCACATTTACAAAATTCCGGAGGTTTTACAATCTAAGCACACATGTATAAGGGATAGGGGGGTCCTAGGTTGTTTATCCTATAGGATCACATCAGTATAATTCCCAGTAATCACTTCTCAGAAGAGGGGCTACACGTGGCATTAGTGCACCGGATATCATATCCATGTCTACCCTTCCCACCCCTTAGTGGTTATTAAGCGAGTTTATTTAACGACCTCTAGGCGTGCTGTTACCCATCCCTTCTTAATGGTCCTGGAGGAGATTAGGAAATCTACCTATAGGCAGTTCTAGACAGACCTCTAAGGTTTAAAAGGAGAAAATACTAGGCGACAGGCAAGAACAAATAAGACTTTAGCAGATAAAAACAGGAAAGAAGCAATTAATCAGGTTTACCTCCACAAATATTGCATGTAAACAGCACGTCTCAAACACAAATAAGGGCAGTATTATTAAGCAGGATCCTAAAACATGATGTCTAAGTGAATATCAGAACATAGAAGATATGCAGTTTCAATTTTATAAACCCAGAAGCAGGGGCCCTAATCAGTTTGCCTACTGATTTTAAGCATGTTAACCATTAGGCAGTAAACACAAAAAAGGAAACAGTTTTCCAGTTTTAAAAAAAAGGTTGGTTACCCAAGGCTTGCCTAGGCGTGGGGGAATGCACAATAATTACCAGAATTATTAAAAGAGTTTAGAAGTTGTTTTACCTAAAGCATGTTGTTTTAAGTGTTGCAAAGACACATGGGTTATTACCAGTTTATCTAACACAGGATAATCATATGTGAGACTGTCTTATGTCCCTTTTTCATGCATCAGTAGTTTAGCTAGGTGAGACTTAGTAAGATCCTAAAATAGGGTATCTAGTATGAACATGATAAGATGTAGAATGATTTATATGAAAAATTCCTAAAAAACATGATTTCTAGATGCACAGAAATTTACGGCATGATTTCAGAATATGCAGTAGCAACAGTTTTCATGTTAATATTGTTATTTAGCCTAGAAGCAGGATTTCTAAGTGATGAAAATAATGTCAAATGAGATGCTGAAAATAGGAAACCTAAGAACATGATATCTAATGCATGACATGCTTAGAATGTATTGGCCCTAAACATGGATTCTAATGCGCACATAGGAAATGTAAACCTAAGGCATGGTTTCTACCCCCATGGATATTGACAACAGACATAGCTACTCTCCCCTTTCACTATCCATCCCTAATATTCGTTTACAACAATTATTACAAACCAATATTGAATGAATTACATAAATAGATAAGAGAAAATAAGAAGTTACACTATAGGGAGCCTGAAAACAGGCCCAAATTCTCAGAACCTCAAATGCCCAAATGTTTCATGGCCTTTCTCATACCCGGGTGTGTCAGAGTTCCCTAAGGACCTCAAGGGATTCCGGGCAGTGCTCACACCCAGACTTCACAACCATAATTGAGTAAGTGCAATGTGGAAGTGCCAACCCTAATGCATCAGAGTTCAGAGGGATCTCATAGGGATCCCTAAGCAGTCACACATTAGAGGGGCAGAACTTAAGGACCTAGGAGTAGAGTAAGAGTTCTTGACATAGTTTTGAAAAGGTTTTAGTAAGGAAACAGTGTAAAAAGGGACTTTCTTGAAACAATTTTGTGAAATAAAAAAGGGAGTCATTAAGTAAAACAACTTTTGAAAAGAGAGGGAGTTATATAATTAAACAATAGCAGATCAAAGATAGAACCAAAATCAAACTCAGCAATACTAAAAGAACACAAAACCAAAACAGGAAGAACAAACCTACATACATGGGTGATGGGGATTGGGGACACATAGAGCACATGTAATGCACACATAGTTACAGGAGCATGAAAATTCTTATAGGGGTTAGGGAACCAGAGGATTAGTTAGTGGTATCATCATATCATGAATATCATAACCAACACAAAATCAGACAACTTAGGATAGCCATCTACTTTGCACAAAAGGTTCATGATAGAAATCAGGGAAAACATAAGTAAGGCAGGGTCACATTGAGGTATACTACAAAAAGGGGGTTCATGAGCAGGCTGGTCCTAAGGGGGTTGGACATATTTAGAAGCATGCTAATAAAACAGTAAAGTAGACATATTAGTTGCAGGTTGAACAACAAAACCAAAGATAGAAGCATATTAGAAACATGATAAACTGAAGCAGTAAAAGAAGCATATTGGTTTGGGAATTGAATTGAAAATCAGAGCATACCAGTAAAGGGACAGTAAACACAAAGGTGAAGGGACAGGAGAGCATAATAGTCAGCCTTGGCTTGAAGTCGGCTAACTCAGAATAATAGTAAGTGACACAGAAAGAGAGCAGAAAGCTTTGAGCGTGAGAGATAGAGTTTGAACTAAGTGTGTTCATGTGTGTTGAGTTCTGTGTATGAGTATGTATCAGTGTATTGTGTTGGTGAGTGTGTACATATATATAGTAGTTTGAAACTAGGTAAAATAAGGTAAGAAACACAATTACGCAGTAAGTTATGGAGATCAAAACCAATTAGAGCAACAATCAGTCCAACTACTCCCTTAATTAAGGGAGTCATTTCAAACGGTAAAAGACAGGAAACAAGTAAGGAAAGGGATTATGTATGACTGGAGCATAAATAAGGAAATAATTTTAACCAGTGCAAGTAATTAGGCTAGGTACAGAAAGATCTAATAAGGAAACAATCAGTAAGAACCAACTAATAATCGTCAATCACATAATAAGGTAAGAAAATAGTTTACAGGTTGGAAATCAGTAAAGACATCATCACAGGAAATTAGTAAAAGGTGTTAATCACAGAAAATTAGGAATTCAAATAGGAACAGTGCTGATTAAGGGGAGAGTTAACACAAAACTTTATAACAAACGAAATAAACTCATAGCAGGCAAGAAGAAGCAAAAAATCAGAAACTCTAATGGACACAGTGGTACAAATCACGTAGAATCAGGGATTCAACCAGAAAACAGGAATGACTAGAGGAATTAGTAGAACAAACGTAATATAAGCGGAAGAAGAAAGATCAGAAACCCTAATAAACATAATAGGGTAGAAATCACAAAATACTCAGATTCATGAGAATCAAACATGCAGAAAAGTTGAGAGAACGAACAGTAAAGACGAACTCAGAACCCAAAGATTAAACCAAACAATTAGGGATTTTCAACAAAAAGAGTTAGGTAACGGGAGAACCCAAATGAAAATCGTTTAAACACAATAAAAATCATAGAATAACACCTTAAAATAAGAGAAAACCATTTTGAAAAAGAAGCTCAGAAACCCTAGTTATGAAGATGAAGAGATGCTTCGAAAAACATAAAGTTTTTTTTTACAGAAAATAGTAAAATAACTCGGAATACTCTCAAATCTATTACAGATCTAAAGAGTAAGAGATGAAATTAGGGTTTTAAGAGGAATAACCCAAAGATGCGGAGAGACCGGCTTAGAAACCATACGTCTAGCAAGAGAATAGATCGATCTTACTCAGAAGGGCCATGGTGGCCTGAGAATGGTGAGCACGGACCCGGGAGGGAGGGTGAAAACCAAATGGTCCCTTGAAGACCTCAGGGATGCAAGAATCAGGCCATGGAGAGGAGCCATAGAGGCCAGGGGTGGTGGTGGAACCACCATTGCTACCGGCGAACCAGAAATGGCGAGGGGATTAGGGTTTGGGCAAAGGGAATCTTGAGAGAGAAGGAGAGGAGTGTCGCCGGAGAGAATAAGAGTGAAATGAGGGGTTTGGG
>ML434825.1:2144-20805 GCA_005239525.1 Nicotiana knightiana | reverse complement strand
GGGGGGGGGGGGGGGGTCATTTAGGTTAAATTAGGAAAGGGAAAATCCGGGCCGTTGATCAAAACTGATCAACGGCCAAGATCAACTCCGCACTGGGCCGGGTAGATTTAGGAATTGGGCTTGGGGTCTGTTAGGTTGATTTAATAAGGTTTGGGGGCTGGTTAAATTAGGCTAGAATTGAAATAAAAGTGTCTCTTTGTTAAATACCCATCTTAAATTAATTAAAATAATTTTTAAAAATAGCGAATAATTATAAAAATGAATTTTATGCATAGACAATAGTTTTTAAAAAGTTTATTTAGTATTTATAATATAAATGATTAATTTATGGTGAAAAAAATGGTACAAAATTATATGGTTGGGCTATAATTGCTAAGTTATTGCAATTATAGCCAAAAGGTGCCAGTTTGGCTAATTATGAAATAATTTGGGCTCAATAGGTCCATAAATATAAGTAATAAATCACGAAATGTTTGGAAGTCATTTTTGATGCAATTTTGTAATTATTATTGGAAATAAAGTACTGGACAAATTAATAAAATGTAGAAAAATTATGAAAAAATACCAATTGATGCTAATGCATGATTTTGAAAACATATATGCATTTTGAAATATTTTAGGAAAAATTGGGTATCAACAACTTCCTAGACTAACATCTTGAGTTTTGGAAGGCGATTTGAAGTCGGATTCGAGTAATTCTTGTATGGTTGGACTAATGAGTGAATGGTTGTTCATATTTTATGACTTTTACCCGATTCCGAGACGTGGGCACGAGGAGGCTTTTTGGGGCGATTTCCTAATTTCTTAGTTTAGCTTAGATTTCATTAATTAGATTAGTTTCTTATAGATATTTTATCGTATGTAATTGATTTTGGCTAGATTAGAGCCATTCGGAGTCGGATATCCATGGGAAAAGCATTGCTACTGATTGATTGAGCTTGGTTCGAGGTAAGTGGCTTGCCTAACCTTGTGTGGGGGCAATCCCTTTAGGATTTGGTGATGTTATGATATGTGAGCGTTGTGTACGCGAGGTAACGAGTGCGTACACGGGCTATTTATTGAAAAACCTGATTTTTACTGAGTAATAACATGTTTTCATCTTAATTCAGTACACTAGAATGTGTAGTTATCCTGTTAGTCTAGAATAGCATGTCTATGTATCTTAATTGCTTATCTAAACTCTTTGCAGCATACTTAGTGGATTCTTGCTTATTTTCTTGACTTGTACTTAGTCTAAACTGTAGGTTTTCTTATTGTAACTGTTATCTTCATTTTGTTTGAGTTGCGTATTTACTTGGGACTACGGGACGGTATCCCAGGAGATCTCCCTGCATGTTTACTTTTGGGACTACGGGACGGTATCCCGAAAGATCCCCCTGCACATTTACTTTTGAGACTACGAGGCGGTATCTCGGGAGTTCTCCCTGCACATTTACTTTTGAGACTACGAGGCGGTACCTCGGGAGTTCTCCATGAATATTTATTTTGGGACCAGGTATCTCGGGAGTTTCCCCGTTGTTTAACCTGTGTGTTGTACTATTATTTGCTGCATTTCCTTTCGTTAAATTCTAGTCTATTATTATACTCTATATCACCTGCCTTATTTATTATTTACCAGTGGGCCTGACCTGACCTCGTCAGTACTCGATAGAGGTTAGGCTTGGCACTTACTGGGTGACATTGTGGTGTACTCATGCTACTCTTCTGCACATGTTTTCGTGTGCGGATCCAGGTACATCTTTCCATCCTTGCTATTAGTTGTGCACGTGCTGATATTACGGAGACTTCAAGGTACATCGGCCGCGTCCGCATACCTAGGATTCCCCCTCTATCTCTTTGTGTAGTTCTTCCTCTACTACTTCTAACTACTGATGTATAGAACAGTTAGTAAATTCTTAGAAGCTTGTGACTTATGATGTTCCGGGTCTTGGGAAAATTATGTATGTATTTTTGAGACTTGTTATCGTATATGCCAAATGGCATTTCTATCAATTATTCTCTTACTGTTGTTGTTAGTGGTTTTGATTTATGTTTTCATTTTTGTTGTTATTCCGGAATTGTTAGGCTTACCTAGTCTTAGAGACTAGGTGCCATCGCGACCTCTCACGAAGGAAAGATTGGGTCGTGACAATTAGGAAGCCTGTTACAAACCTTCTGGTAAGAGGACAGGAAGCCCAATCTGCATCACAGTATGCAGTAATTGTGTTGCTGAACTTGCTTGGCAGTAATATTCCTTGGTCTGGCTGATTCATTATGTATCTTACAATTCTCAACGTTGCCTCCATATGTGTTTTTTTAGGTTGTTGAAGAAATTGACTAAGTGTATGAACACCAAAGTATATGCCAGGTATTGTTACAATTAGATATAAGAGTTTCCCAATTAGTCTTTGATAGGATGTTTGATCAGTGAAAGGATCTTCTTCTGTTTTGATATTCTTTCCAATATATTCATCATACAACTTAGATGCGAGCTTCATGTTGGTGTCAATAGGTGTTACTACAGGTTTAGTTGCTGACAGTCCAACTACAGAGATGAGATCTAAGGCGTATTTCCTTTGATGCATAACGATCCCTTGCTTTTACCTCGCAAATTCAATGCCTAGGAAATATTTTAGTTCTCCCAGGTCTTTCATATTGAAGGCTTTATTAAATGACTGATTGGTTTCTTCAATTAGTCTCAGACTAACATATCATCAACATAGACTAACACAACTACAATTCCTTCAGTGATTTTCCTAATAAAAAGAGAATTATCAAATTGACCTTGTTTGAAATGAAACCTCAACAAAGCTTTAGAGAATTTTGCATTCCATTGTCTTGGTGCTAGTTTAATCCCATACAAGAATTTGATAAGTCAACATACTAAGTTATTCTCCCCCTGACTTGAGAATCCATGGTATAAGTCCACGTAAATTTCATCATGAAGATCACCTTGAAGGAAGGCATTATACACATCTATTTGGTGTATATGCCACTATTTTGCAGCTGCCAAAGCAAAAATAGTTCTAATTGTTACCATTTTCACCACTGGTGAGAATGTCTCTTGGTAATCAATTCCTTCTTTTTAGCTACTAATCTAGCTTTCAATCTTTAAATCTCGCATGTGGCCTCATATTTGACTTTGTAAATCTATTTGCAACCTATAGGTCTCTTACCCGCTGGCAGTGTGACAACATTCCAAGTGTGATTATTTTCCAATGCCTTTATCTCCTCATTCATTGCCTCCACCCGTCTAGGATCTTTTACTGCTTCTGAGTAGTTTGTAGGCTCAACAACAGAAGAGAAAGCACTCATGTGGGCTTGATATTTGGGTGACAATTTGTCATATCCTAAGTACTTGTTTATTGCATAAGGCTCATCTCTATGAATGTTCAGAGATACAAAGTCTCTCATCCATATTATTGGGTTTTTGTCTTTTGTAGATTTCTTGACAACCAATTGTTGAGATTGAATTTTCTCTTGTATTTTTTCTTATGTAGCCACTTGTTCTGATTGTTGGTAACTTGGTTGAACATCTGTGGATGGTGGAGAAGGTGCATTTGTTGTTGGTGGTTCTTGAGCTGCAGGAATTTCAGATTCTGCAGGCACTTCATTTTCTTGATTGTGTTGTCCTGATGTATTATCTGCAAGTATGCTTTCAGGCAGGGTATCAAATGTTATTGTATGTAGTGTAGGATCTACAAATAGTGGTTCTGCTGCACTTGTGTTTCTTGAGCTGAAAGGGAATATGTCTTCCCTAAATGTTACATCTCTGTTAAAAAAGAAAGATTGATTAACAATATCAAATAAAATGTACCTATTTTATACATTTGAATATCTCATGTGTATGACCTTCTTGGCTCTTGGCATGAGTTTATCATGTTCCTGCACAATTCTTGTAAAACATAGACACCCTAATATTATGAGATGTCCTAGTGAAGGTTTTTTCTAATATAATATTTCATAGGGGGTCATGTTTCCTATGACTGAACTGGCATTTTATTTATTAAATAAACAGCTGCTAGCACACAATGACCCCAATACTTGATAGGAATTTGAGCTTGAAATCTGAAAGCTCTAGTGACCTCTTGTATGTGCCTATGTTTCCTCTCAGCTACTCCATTTTGCTGAGGGGTATAGGCACAGATTTTGTGATATCCGATGCCTAAATTTTTTATTAAAGTATCACATATTGATTTTATAAACTCTGTACCATTATTAGTTCTCAAAATCTTCATTGTCCTATCAAATTGATTTCTAACATAGTTAAAAAAAATACTGTAAAGAGAGATTCACATCAGACCTTTTCTTAAGTAAAAATATCCAAGTCATCCGAGAGTAATCATTAACCACAGTAAGAAAATATCTATTGCCACCAAATGTAGCTATTTTGTAAGGTCCCCACAAATCTACATGAATTATGTGAAAATAGTAAGTACATTTTATACTACTAGAAGAAAAAGGTAGCCTGATTTGTTTAGCACAAGGACACACAATACACTTGCTAATTTTTTCTCTAATAAATTATAAACTAACAGGTAATACTTTCTGTAAAACTATAGTATACATGTGGTCAAGTCTCTTATGCCATAGATCCATATCTGGCTGCTTGTCTAAGTTTGATGCAACTTCTGAGGCTGCTAAGGCAATCGTCTTATTCTTCTCCATTATTTGGCTTAGTAAAATGTAGAGTCCAT
This sequence comes from Nicotiana knightiana, assembly GCA_005239525.1. Classification (NCBI taxonomy): domain Eukaryota; kingdom Viridiplantae; phylum Streptophyta; class Magnoliopsida; order Solanales; family Solanaceae; genus Nicotiana; species Nicotiana knightiana. The sequence continues at coordinate 16,129 of ML434825.1, read as the reverse complement.
ATTCTTCATTACCAATCTACCTCACCTACCCAGTGAAGAGATCCTGGAAGAAGCAAAAATAGGAAAAAATGTGGCTGATCATTTTAATTCTTTTGTGGCCTTAGATACAGATAGTAGATTAAATTTAAATTGTGGCACATGAAATACATTTGTGACTGTATTCCTATCTAATATAGAACTAGCCCCTATGTGAGTAACCTGAGTTATATCTCCATTTGGTAGAAACACTTTCTTCGGTTTTTCAGTTTCAACTATTGATGATTTATTTAACATGCCAATCAGAAACCATGTGATTTGTAGCTCTAGTATCTATAATCCACTCATGAGTCTCACTAGAAACTAATAGTGTTGCAGAATTGGCTGGTGCAGGGATTGAGACTTTGTTCAGCATTTGTACAATTCGATCATACTGATCCTTGGTGAATGTATAGTTTCCCAGCTGATTTGTACCATTTTCTTATGATTGACCATATGAGCCTGAATTCTGACCAAAGTTGTTACTTGCATTTTGTTCTAACACATTTATTTTCTGACAATAGTTGAATGCAAGGGGTGTTGTTGAACCATATGGCAATTCCGAGAGCCATGAGTTGTTTTTTAGAGTATTTTGATTACTTTTACATTGTAATTAGGATGATGTCCTCCAGTTCCTTTCTTCTTGAATTTGAAATATCCTGGATACCCTACTATTTTATAATAGTTTTCTTTGCTATGTCCTTTTAGCTTACAAAATTCACATTGAATGGTGTAGTTATTTTTGAACCTCTGAGGCTGATTATTACCATTTCTTGAATACATAGCCAAATCATAGTTCCCAGTAACTGCAGTAGGATTGGTCCCTAGCAAACCAGAGGTTGCTGCCACAGATTTTTGGCTTTCATCACTGACTATCATTGCGTAGGCCTGGTTTACTGTAGGTAGTGGACTTCTCATTAAAATATGACTTCTAGCTTGTGAATAAAAACCATTCAGCCCCGTTAAGAATTGATACAACTTTAACTTTTGTAAGTATATCACAAAATCTCTTGATTTTTCACAGTCACAACCAGGAGCAGGCACAAGTGCCTCAAACTCTTCCCACAAAATCTTTGAGTCTTGAATAGTACACAGAAACAGAAGCAGTTCCTTGAGTTAAAGTCGCAACTTTTTTATGAAAATTGAAGGTTCTTGACCCATCAACTTTATTAAATCTTTCCGATAGATCTTCCCAAACAGCTTGGGCACTGAAGCATAATAATTTCTCCCATCATGCCCTTAGCAACTGAGCTCATTATCCAAGACAACACTATTGCATTGGCTTTTTCCCAATGATTTTTCATTGCATCTGGAAAGTTTTCCTTCTTTCATGTACCATCAACCATCCCTAATTTTCTTCTTTCTAGTAACTCTACTCTTATAGACCTATTCCAGATGGAATAGTTTTCGATACCATTTAATTGAAAAGAAATGATTTGAATCCCGCTTACATCAGCTGGAGAAAAGAATAACGGATGATTGTAATCAACACTTGCAATTGAATTTCTAGAGTTTTGAGTCACACGCTCCCCTGTGCCCAAATTTGCAGAGTTCAGCCCAAATTGTACTCCAATCGACCCCGTTGCTTCTTGAATTTCAGAATTCATATATGAATCTTGTTACCGGTATAAACTCGATCGATTTACAAGCTTCAATTTCTAATATTGTGAAGCTCTGATACCATGTTGTAATTCAGTAAGGAAAAGAAATGTGAACTGCTACGAAGAAGACGAAGTACAGAGATGAAGAGAGAGAGAGAATTAGTGTATTGAATATTCTTCCGTATCTTTACAAAATGAGAGCTGTTAAGATTAAATAGTGTTAACCAACTAACATTATGAATAATAACTAACTCAATAATAACGGCTAAGCTGACTTCGTTAACAACGAACTACCTAGTGTAAAATGACTGAACTATCCTTTATTATTTAAAAGAATGAAATTTAGTAGAGATCCAAATTTCACTTCTTTCTTCTTCTTTTTTTGACGAGTCTTTCATTTTTTATGTTTCGCAAATGTTAAAAAATCGCGGACATATGATCAATGATTTGGTCACCAGCGTCTTTTTCCATGCAGTGAAATACAATAAAAAGAGAAAATGACGAAATGCTCATATGCGACGAAATAATTTTAGAATGTGAAAGCGTTCCCTTTCAGAATTTAGAAATTAAAATGCATTCACTTTGACAAATGGAATAGTTTATGTGAAGCAAAAGCGAAGGGAGGACTAGGATTCAGAGATTTGAAAGCATTTAATAGGTTTTATTAGCTAAACTTACTTGGAGAAGCTTGATAAATCAAGAATTATTGCTTGCTCCCCTTTCATGAGAAGGGAATTCTCTACATTTGGCTCTTGGATTTGTGAAGAAAACAAAGAGATTTTGGTCGAAAAAAAATATGTTCCTTTCTTTGTTTTTGTGTGGAATATATAAGCTACAGTTGCAATTTACAAAGATTATGTAAAGCTCGGCAAATTTTATTTATTATTTAGGCTAATTTAAAACTTTCACCAAGTATTTAAAGTAATCCCAAGGTGTATTCGAATCCACACGAGGGTGATGAGGTTCTTCGAATATATTAAGGGTCATTTGTTGGGAAATAAGTTATCACATAATTAATTATTTCGAAATTATTTATATCACCCCTCCCCTCCTTCTATAGGAATAAAAAAATACTACAATTTCGGAATAATTAATCTTGAAATTAGGTATACCATCATTTTATCCCAACCAAATACGGAAAATTCATTTCAAATTTAATCTTGGAATTAATTATCATTTATCCCGTGTACCAAAATATAAAGTTAAGCCAAGAAGTCAAAAATTTGGAGGGGTTGTTTGTTACTGTTCCAACTTACTACTTTTTTTACTCCATAAATAAAGTTTGATTGCCACAGTCACAAGTTCAATAACATAGATGTAAAAAGAAAAGAAAAAACATAAATTGCACCCTATAGTTATCTTAAAAAATTATTTACACATTTTAACTTTACGAGTGCCTCTTTATACCATAACCTTGTTTGACGTGGAACAAATAACCCGTTGTCATGAATAGGAGTGTACAAATCGAATCGGAAAATCACACCAAATTGAAAAGTCAAATCAAACCGATTAAAAAATTCGACTAAGTTTGATATTGAGTAAAAAAATCCGAATCAAACCCACATCTAAATATATAATTTTTATATATACTTTTCAGATTTTATATAGAATTTTTTTTTAAAATGTCTAGAGATATTTGGGATTCTCTTACGGGATATAATATTTAATAGAATATGAAGTGCTCCATATTTATTAACCTTAAATAGTGGATTGTATGATTACTTTCTTATCAAGTGTTACTGAAATGCGTCAATCTCTTTGTTTTTTCATATTCATACGTCAAGATCTATTATATTATTATATCTTTTTCGAATTTGAAGTGATTATTATTATTAGGTATCATATTGATTTTTACATTTAATTACTAAATTCGATTAACCTTGAAAGTGTACATCAATAAAAAATTATTGTCCGACGACTAAAAAAAATAACTATCATGTGTTACTAAAAAAATTCTTACATAAGAATATTTTAATAGTAATATATTCGTCAATTTTTAAATTTTTACTAAACGTATATTACTTAGTAAAAATTTAACAAAGTAAAATTTAAATAATATTTAAGTAACAAAAAATTCGAAAATTTTGAAAATTCGACAAAACCGAATCAATCCAAATCGATATAATTAGTTTATTTTGATTTTGATAAAAACCGAACAAATATTATTCATGTACACCCCTAGTGATGAGATTCCAAATTTTGGTTAAAGATAAGACAACTTTTCTTTCACGATTTGAAACAGTTATAATGAAGCTAGTGCATCCTTAACACTTCTGGGGCTTGATATTTCGTTTAAGGTATGGTCGAATCATGATAAAAATGTTCGATATTAAACAAGAAAAAAAATTAGATTTATTTATCTGTAAAAATAATATAAAAAATGGGTGGAGTCACCAAATTCATATTAGTATTAGGCCCATTTTGAGCCATATGAAACCAACAGAATAATCAATGTGCACAAGATGTGGAATAGGAAATTTCCTTTGTTTATATATCTATTTCTATTTGTCCAAATTCAAACCCAATTTGTTTTGACGATATCAACAAGCACAAAAATAATGACAAAAAAAAGTAAAGACAAACAAGAGTATACATAGAAATGTGTCGGAATAGCATTATCCAGACTGCAAAAAGAAGCGTAGTAGTTAGCTGAGTCTGCCCCCATGTACGAGTAAGAACAGGCCGAATGTTTTAAAATATCATCGTGCAAGAAAAACAATAGAGGAAAGCCAAATGGCACAAAAACTCTTAAAGACTAATTTTGAAACTTGCAACATAATTTAAAATGTAAATTGGTCATTTAAATATGAAAATAGAAAAATGCCTCCCCACAAAATGGAAAAATAATATATTTGTACTTCTTCCCTTCACTTTTACTTGTCCAATATTTTAAATATCGATTTTAATTTTTACTTGTCACTTTTAGTATATTAATAAAAAAAAAATTTTGTTATACCCACAGTATTAATTACTCATTTCAAATTATTTTCTCAAATCCATTAAATATATACATCAATTAATATAAGTATCATAGTAAATTATGCACTTTCTTTATTATTTTTTTAAGGGTGTGAAAAGTCAAAAATGGACAAATAAAAATAAACAGAGAGAATATATATTTATGGCGCTATTTATGACGTTCATGAGGGAAAGCGAACAAACGAAAGGGATAAAAAAGAGAAGTGAGAGACTTTAGGCTCTCAAGCTTTTGAAAAAGGAGTAAACATAATACGTCATGTGAATTTCACATAATAATAGACTAGATTTATTTATAATGCATATTACAAGTTCAAATGGTATGCGCAATTCTGAACTGAATACATAACTCAAGGAACAAATTGTAAGGTCTGTTGGGTCAAAAGACACAATACGTGCCATGAACTTGTGTTGTGTCTATTTATTTAACATTAACATGTTATACCATATTTTTAGTCTTATATATAAGATGACAAATTTTACTTATTATATGTAATTAGTACGGGTATCCGCACGATGTACAGGTAATATTAATCATGTTATGTGACTTAATTTGTTTGAGCACATTATATCATATTGCTTGGATTAGATTTTAACTACCTTCTTGTTATCCGGTAAAACATACATAAGAATCTAAGAATTTAAAAAAAGATTCATACAATTATCGAATAATTTTTCAGTTCTTCATTTTCTTTATAAATAATCTATTATATTTAATATTATTTTATTTACTATATAATATTCTATTAGCTTGTCACTTGACTTATCTTTTTGTCAATTGATATATATATATATATATATATATATATATATATATATATATATATATATATATATATATATATATATATATACTTATTCCTAAATGTTTTTCAACATAAAATTTAAATTTTGATTTTAAATTGATTTAGTTCTTATAAATATTTATTTTGTTGCTTAAATTTTTTTTTATTATCTGATATTTTTTACTTCGTTTGCTGAGAGTTTAGTTACGTAGTATTATCCATTGTATGTATGACTTTTCTCAGCATAATTCAAAATTGCTTTCTCATCTCAAGTTTAACTAAGACTTATCCTTCTATATTTTTACAACCTATTTATTTTTTTACTTTTTCCTCCTTTTAGTTCATTGTTTATCATTATTGCAAATTTCATACTTAGAATTGTTACATTGTGATGTAACTTTTTATTAGCTTGCCACTTGACTTAGTATTCTTGTTTATTATTTTTAGTTATAATGCATATAAAAATATATTTTTCTTACTCCTGAATTTAATTTATCACTGTTCTTAAATAGTCTAAATTCATCAATAGTATTTTTAAGTATTCTTCAGTTACTTTGTTTTAATTTAAGATCAAATCAAAGCATAGATATCCTCACTCTATTTATATCTGCCTTTTTGTATATTTTTCTGTTCTGATATTTTAATTATTTTTTCCTTAGCATTCTACTATATATAATAAAAATAATATTTATTTAACAATAAATGATTTTGAATTCATCCAAAGTTTACTTCATTTGCTAAGATTTTGTATGTATGACTTTTCTCATTATAATTCAAAATGCGTTCTCATCTCAAATTTAAATAAGAGTTATCTTTCTATGTTTTTACAATCTATTTGTTTTCTTTTACTTTTTCCTCCTTTTAGTTCATTGTTTATCATTATTGCAAATTTTATACTTAGAATTGTTACATTGTGATGTAACTTTTTATTAGCTTGCCACTTTATTTAGTATTCTTGTTTATTATTTTTAGTTATAATGTAAATAGAAATATATTTTTCTTACTCCTGAAATTTAATTGATCACTGTTCTTGAATAGTCTACATGTATCAATAGTATTTTAAGTATTCTTTAGTTACTTTATTTTAATTTACGATCAAATCAAAGCATAGTATTCTCACTCTATTTATATCCGTTTTTTTTTTTGTATATTTTTGTATTGTGATATTATAATTATTTTTTCCTTAGCATTCTACTATATATAATCAAAATAACATTTATTTAATAATAAATTATGATTTTGAATTCATCCAAAGTATAAACTGAAGTTCCCTTTTTGGTTGAATCTATCGATTTTTTATTTATTGGTTAATTTTATGATACGCCATGCGTATTAATTTCTCTTCTCTTTTAATTTTAATATTTAATAAATAAGCTATTTTTTAGAATTATTATTGCTTGAAATTCTCTTATTGCCCAATATTATTGGTTTATGGCTCTATTGATTAAAATTTAAGTTACATGGTATTATACATATGATTTTTCTCGTCATAACTCAAAAACACTTTCTAATTTAAAATTTTATTATATCTTATCATTCTATATATTATATCAATTTTTCCTCTTTTTGTTCCTTGATTGTCATTATTGCTTATTCGTCGCTCAATATAGTTGTATTGTCATGTGAGTTTTTTATTAATTTATTTTTAGACTTAATATCCTTGTTTATTACCTCCTTATAATGACATAGATAAATATGAATTTTTTACTTTTAATTAATTGCTTCACTTTGGTTCCATTGCTCAAAATTCTTTCAATACTAAAATTTACTATAAAAGAAATTTAATTATATTTTATTTTTTTACTATAATATTTGAAATTCTTTCATTGTACTATAATTTTTTTTATTTTTGACTTTATCTATTATGATTTTAGTTATGTATTTGTAGATAACAAATTGGGCCGAGAAAATATAATCAAGGCCGAAAAATATCGCAACAATCGTAGTATTTTATTTCGAATAATATGAGTGTTACAATCTCTATGAATCCTCGGATTCTTCTTTTCAACGGTAAATAAAAGAGCTTTCAAACTTAATCTTGAATTTTATTTTATTTTAATCCAAGCGCTTAAAGCTTGATCTTCATCTTGACGTACTTTTAATCCAAGGGCTTGCAGCTTGTTCTTGAATCTTCGTCTTGATCTTTTAATCCTTAGAACACTTGAATGCTTGTAGCTTTTAGAGAAATCCGCAACGTTTGATCCACGAGCTCCCTCTTGCTTCTTGTTATAACTTCTGGTATCTTTTCTGAGTTATGAAGACCCCTATTTATAGTTGTGGGAGGGAAGAGTTATGATAAGCACAATTTTTTTCCGACCAATCAAATTAAAGTGTCACAAGGCCGCGTTTGATTGGCCAGAACATGTCACTTGCACACATGACGCGATTTCATTGGTCCTTTAATGTGACTTGGCATGCCTTGTCATTTTGACACGTGGCATGATCCCATTGGATCTTCCGTTTGACTTGGCGCGCCACGTCATTTGACATATGGCACCAAACTGGGCCTCTAGGAAGATGGCATATTGGGCCTAATGAAGTGGGCTAATCACTTTAGCCCAACTAAATGAGCTAGCTCAATGGATTAAGACTTATTTATTTAATCCATATATTGAACTTATATAATTAATTTAATTATATTAATCCATAATATTTATCTGGACCAATGTATCTTGAATTTTAAAATATAATATAAATTCTTTTATGGATTTAATTTTAATAAAATTTATATACCTACACATGCCCCCTACTTCAAGACTTGGAAAAATATACCCTTTGATAAATTTGGAAGACAAGTATTGAAGTAATATGCCCCCTTCCTTCTCGTAAAACTTGCGCCAAATCATCTTACAAATACTAAATACTTGAAACGCTAAAATTTCTAATCTTCAGTCATGTGAGATTTGTGATTGTTTGCTCATGTCTCTTTTGATTTTGGAAATTTAAAAGAACTCTTATTGTTATTATTATTATTATTTTAGTTGAAAACAACACTTGACATGTTTAGCACAGCTCATGTAATGCCATAAATTGAAATTCAGCTCAATTAATAATTAATGCAATTTAGTTGGCCTTAAAAAATTTCCACGTAACTCAATTCCGAGCTATTTCAAGCTTGCTTTACCATGCTAACACTTAACCAAATCCCTTTAGGAGTTGACCAGGGATATTTGTCTTCAACGATTGCTACTGAATCCTTGTTTATAACAAACTCTTACTACCGCCTTTCAACTATCTGAGTCCTTTTCGAAGACATATTGTCGCAACGTCCCACATCAACCATAAACTTTCCGTTGTCGCCTTTGGGAATCTATATAAACCCCTTACTCTCATGTAGTTTGATCATTAATCAACAACTTCTGTATATCTCCTAGAGTTTGTCCATAAACGATTAGGAAGCATTAGTGACGGTAATTTCTTCTTCTTTTCTTGTGCTTTTTTTTCTTTGATTTATTTTGTTGTCTCTTTTTTTCTTGTTAGAAGTAACTTCGTTAAACTATAAAGTACTTTAAAGGTTCGAGACGAAGATCTTTAAAAGTTTACGATGAAAACTTTAAAAGCACGTGATGAAGACCTTTAAAAAATTTGCGGCGAAGCCCACAAAAGTTCGCGATGAAGAATTTTAAAAATTCGTGGCGACTTAAAAGTTCGCGATGAAGACCTTAAAATTTTGCTGCGAATCCCATAAAAGTCCGCGATGAAAAATTTAAAAGTTCGCGATGAATACCTTTAAAATTTGCGGCAAAGACCCATAAAAGTTCGTGCAAAGATTTTTCAAAGCCCGTGGTTAAGATCTTTAAAAGTTCACAACGAAGACCTTTAAAAGCTTGCAGTAAAGACCTTAAAAAATTTGTGGCAAAGGCCCTTAAAAGTTCGCGATGAAGATCTTTAAAATTTGCGGCGGCAAACCATTAAAGATCGCAATGAAGATCTTAAAAATTCGTGGTAGAAATCTTTAAAAGTCGGCAGTGGGAACTCTTTAAAGTTTGCGACGAGCTCCTTCACAAGCACCTTTAAAATTTCGAAACATACGCCTTTTAAAAGTTCGGAACGAAAACCTTAAAAATCCTAATACCTTTAAAAGTTCGTGACAAACACCTTTAAACGTTCGCAACGAAAAACTTTTAAAAGTCCGACACAGACATCCCTTTCTTTTTTTTTTTACGTCTGAGGTGACTTTTTTTTTAATCCATGCTCTCTTTCAAGATTGTGATTGTTACTCTTCCTTTTTGACCTAAGTACTAACAAATTATTATTTTCTATGCAGCTTGAACATGGTTTACTTCAGAGACTCAGCATCTTCTTCCTCCACGTCCAAGTACCTTGTAATTTCAGAGCACAACGATAGTAAAACGGAGACCATATTACTAGTTGATACACCACTGACAGGCTTATATGTAGCTTCGTGGCCATCCTTGCAAAATCCATTTCGTTTGATATATTGGACCTTTGAAAACACCAAATGTAAATTCAAGACATGGACTCTTCGTTCCCCTAATCACAAAGTTAAAAATGTGGCAAGTTCCCTCCCATGCTTAGGACGACGAATTCTCAAAGGAGAAGTATACTGGAGTGATTCCTTAACTTTTGGTGGCGAATTTCATTATATCCCCGGCTATTGGGAGTGGATAGAATATATTCTTATCAAAAACCATCGAGTATTGAGGGCCACCAATATTTACGACATTGTTTATGCATCATTGTTTACTTATGATCATTCTACAAGAATCATGCAAGCCTTTTGTGAGGCTTGGTGTCCTCTAACAAAAACGTTACTTACCTCAGTTGGAGAGTTATACATATCCCTTTGGGATTTGTGCACTATTTGGGGTCTTCCTTTAATGGGGTCTCTTTATGAGGAAGTTATTCCAAATACTCGAGAACTTACAGGTGCTTACGACAAGGATAAAATATTCCTTCCACAAGCCTGTCAGCAATTGTTTGGTGCATATCACCAACTCCGAGAGGGAAACGCTAAAAATGATAACGTCCATGTAAGAAGATGGATCGAGTTTTGGAGCAAAAATATTTTAAAGTATGAACAACCTCCAGCAAGAAAACAAAAGAAGTCAACTCGTCCCAAATCAACACACAACCCTACTGGAGCCATAGGTAAAATGGTCAATTGGTCGGAAGTTGAAGATGCATTATTTGTTAAACTTGGCGTAGGAAGTGACAAGAAAGACGAAGTATACTTGGATGATTTTTTATCATGCTGGTTATGTGTCTTTGCGCTCCCTACAAAAGAAGGCGACTTTATTCGGCCTGAGACTTTCAAGATTGCAGGCGTTCTAGCGTGTGGGCAAAGAATTAACCTTGCCATTCCAATCTTAGCTAGTATTTACAAGGGATTAAACACAATTTCAAATGGCTCATGTCACGACCCCAAATCCTAAACCGGCCGTGATGGCGCCTATCGTGGAACTAGGCTAGCCAATAATCACATGTTCACAATTTCTTTCAAAATCCCAATCAAATTTCAAGCATTTCATAAAATATACAGAGTTTACTAAATACATTAGGCCAATTAACAGTGCCACCAACCCCAAAACCCGGAGCCAACATGTCATGAGCATCTAAGAAAAATAAGCCAAAGGTATACTATTACAATACAAAAACCTCCGAACAAATAGCTAGATACAACAAGATGGGAAAACAGAGATGCTGCGGACGCTGAACAACTACCTCTATATCCTGCAATCTGGCTCCGCACGGAAAAGATAGCTAATGCTCGGTATCTGCACCTGAATCTGCACACATGGGTGCAGGGAGTAATGTGAGTACGCCAACTCAGTAGTAATACAAATAAATCAAGTCTAAGTGGCAAGAAATCACATAGAAATCAATGTCATCAATTCACAATATGCACAGCCTTTCTTTCCAACAGTATAAACATAGATATATGAAGTCATCATGCCTTAAAACCCACTTCAGAAAAGTCCTTTGAAGAATGCATATTTTTAACAACTTCAAACCGAAAGATTTAGTATGAAAATGAAATGAATCATATAGAGGCCCCTCGAGCAAAACATATTTCATAAGTCCAGAGTGAAAGTAGTAAAAATCATAGGTAGCCCCTTGGGCAAAACATGTATCATAATCAGCCCCTCGGGCATGCTCACGGTCACTCATAATCAGTCACTCAGCACCTCACAGTCACTCATGCCTCCCAATCACTCATCATTCGGCACTCGGCACTCGGTGCGCTCACTAGGGGTGTGTGCAGACTCCGGAGGGGCTCCTTCAGCCCAAGCGCTAATATCAAGCCACCTCGTGGCGTATCATATCCTCACAGTCAGGCCCTCGGCCTCACTCAGCAGAACCACTCAAAAATCCCCTCGGGCAAATCAGTAAAACAGGGTACTCGACCCAAAACATCATTTTTAAATCTCAAAAGTAGTGTAAATCAGGCTGAGTTTCGAAAACAGTAAGAACAATGTGGCTGAGTGAAATCCTCAGTAAATAGTGAGGAAAACAGCAGTAAAAAACCCCCAAGGGGTCTAAACAGATAGGTCAGAGGCTCCAAACACGGCTTATAGCCCAAATATTTCAACAATCTTTAGAACATAATTTAACATAAGGTTTTGAGTAAAATATGCAACTCATTAGTCGCCTGCGGAGAGGACCTAGTCCAATCCAAAAATCAGTGCGTGCCACATACTCGTCATCTGATATGTGCACCATTCTAAAATCAGTGAGAAATATATATTCCGGGATTTATACCCTCAGGACAAGATTTATAACCATTACTTACCTCTATCGGGCCACAACACTAGTCCGCTATGCTCTTGCCCCTCAAATTGGCTCTCGATTGCTCCGAATCTAGCCAACACCAGTTTAACATCATTAATATATGCTAAAGGAACACAACCCAATCGAAAACTATCAAATTATACAAGAATCTCGAAATTCAGCCAAACCCGAGCCTCGGGCCCACGTCTCAAAATTCGATAAATTTTACATCACTAGAAACCTCATCCTCCCACGATTCTACACATACCAAAAACATCACAATCGGACCACAATTGCCTACCCAAATTGCCAAAAGAATTTTCCAATCCTCCAGCCTTCCCATCCTTTACCTACTTTAATCCTTCAATTTACAAGCCTAATCCGAATAAAATAGCATAGTAACAACTTTAATAACCCGGGAACTTACCTCCACTGAAGAACCACGAATTTCCTCTTCAATTTGCCTTCAAAAGAGCTCCAACCGCATGCAAAAATGGTGGAATGAATAAAATTTCACGGATGCCCTTTTTATACTGTTCTGCCCAGAAATTATGCACCTGCGGACACTTAATCGCACCTGCGGACCCGCACCTGTGGTCCTAGGTGCGCACCTGCACAATCCCACTAACATGCCAATTCTCGCACCTGCGGCCACTCATCCACACCTGCGGCTTCGCAGGTGCGGCCATCTCTTCGCACCTGCGGATTTCCCCTTGCCTAGCCTCCTTCCGCACCTGCGCATGACCTTTCGCATCTGCGGCTACCCTTCCGCAGGTGCGGTCAACACCAGAAACTTACACCAGCAGCCATTTGCTGCAATTTTCCAAGTTTAAAATTTCGCCAACCATCCAAAATCAATCTCGAGCCCCTCGGAGCCCCAACCAAACATACCAACACACCCCATAGAATTATTCCAACTTAGTCGAGCCTTCGAAACACCAAAAACAACAAAAAACACCAAAATTACCTCAAATTCAAGCCTATGAACTTTGAAACTTCCAAATTTCGCCAACTACGCCAAAACCAACCAAAACACCTCCGATTTACCTGAAATTTTTGCAGACATATCCAAAATGACATTAGGAACCTGATCCAACTTCCGGAATCTCATTCCGACCCCGATAGCCTATTTTCCACTACCGACCGAAAATCGCCAAAAACTAACTTTCGCCACTTCAAGCCTAATTCTACACCGGAAATCAAAACTTTATTCCGAACACACTCCTAAGTCCCAAATCACCTAACGAAGCTGTCCGAGCCATAAAATCCTCATTCCGAGGTCGTTCACCAATAAGTCAACTCTTAGTTGACTTTCTCAACTTTTAGGCTACTTTAGGAGACTAAATGCCTCAATTCTCACCATGACCACTCCGGACCCAAACCAACTGACCCAACACAACAAAAAGAACAGGCTAGCAATATATGACAAATGCAGAAATGGGGAAAACGAGGTAAATCTCACGGAACGACCGGCCGGGTCATTACATCCTCCCCCTCTTAAACAGATGTTCGTCCTCGAACGGGTCTAGAAACATACCTGGAGTCTCGAATAAGTGAGGATATTTGTTCCGCTTCTCCTGCTCGGTCTCCCAGGTGGAATCCTCTACCGGCTTCCCTCTCCACTGGACCTTCACTCAAAATATATCCTTAGACCCCAGCTTCCTGACATGTCGACCCAAAATAGCCACTGGATCTACCTCATATGACATATCACCCTCGAGCTGAACCGTGTTGAAGTCCAAAACATGAGACGGGTCACCAACATACTTCCGGAGCATCGAAACATGGAATACCGGATGAATACTCGATAGACTAGGAGGCATAACAAGCCTATAAGCCACCTCCCCAACCCTCTGAAGCACCTCAAATGGCCCAA
>ML434823.1:0-13348 GCA_005239525.1 Nicotiana knightiana | reverse complement strand
AACACTTAGCAAACGTTAAACTTTCAATGTGAAAATGAAAATTTTAAGAAAATTGACTATATTTTAGAATTTTTGTATTTCTTCCAACTCAATTGATAATGCCGTTAATTCCCCGGCAACGGCGCCATAATTTGATCATGCTCAACTATGTTTTATAGAAAGACTAAACGGGCGCTGCAAATATAATCTGGGGTATTACACCCAAAGTCGATCCCACAGGGAATTTACGTATCAATTAAGTCTTTAAAATACTAAACTGTTACTTAATCACTTTTCTCAAGACTTTGAATATTAATTGGTGATGTTTACAAAATCTAATAAAAAAATAATAAATTAGCAATTAACTAACAATATAATGTAAACAATGATAATAAAGATCTAAGGTTATGGTTTCCCCCGTTGGTGAATTCTTCCTCGGATATTTCTTATAGTTTAATTAATCATCTCTATCAATCATGAACGCTCTATCTACCATAAATCTCTCTCAAGTAATTATGATAATTTACTAGACGCACTCTCTCAAGTTACGCTAGCTAGATCGCATTACAGTTCACTTTAGATTGCACCCGAGGTATCGTTATCTCTAATCCAACCTCTAAACCCTCGGTTATGACTTTCGTCTATACTCTGGGAGTGGTGTTGTTCAAACAATTACCTAAATATGCACTCTCTCTCAAGTAGATACATACTAAATAGGCACAGCTAATTGATGGCCATTCAATTAACTACAATAAGAACGTAGTTGAACAAATAGAGATTAATCAACCAAAATATATTAATATCACAACAAATTCATCCCCAACGGGTTCTACCAAAACCCTAGACTAAAGAATTTAGCTACTCATGTTTATAAGAATCAAAACTAATATAAATTGCATAATTGAAATATAAAGTAATGAATACAAGATGTAGAAATCAATGTTTTTTTTTGCACTTCAATGGTTTTCTCTCCTTGAATCCTTTGAATGCCTTCCGAATCCCCCTAGTTGTGTTTTAGGAGTCTATTTATATGTTTAGGGCGAACCCTAAACGTGTGGGAGACTTCTATTTCAACCGGGAAACACTTAAACTCGTCAAAACTCGGAATTGGCTGAACCTGGGACCTGGAGTTTCGAGGCTAACGCCTGGATAACGCCAGGCCAGGGCTAGCTTTAGAAGGCTAACACCTGCCTAACGCCAGGCTAGGGCTGGCTTTAGAAGGCTAACGCCTGCCTAACGAGAGGGCCAGCCTGGCTTTAGGAGGCAAACGCCTGGGTAAGGCCAGGGTGTTCCCTCGTCGCCTCTTAAGCGTATTTTAAACGTATTTGCATCTATTTAGCTCGTTTTCCATCTCCAATTCACCTACACATGAAATAAACTCCATTAAGCACATAAAAAGTGTATTTTTATCATTAATGCGCATAAAATGTAAGGCATATAACATGTTAAACTATGAATTCTAGTCTCGTATCAATCCCTCTAACACACGTCAGTTGCGACAAATCACATAATAACGGATCGAAGTAGGGAAAAATCTGTATGATATTCTTGAGAAAGATTGCGTCGTACTCCCTTAGAATCGCAAATTTCATGTTGCTATAGCACTAAGTAGTCTTGTATAAATTTTTGTTGAAGCAAATCAAGTTGCTATCATAAAATCTTCTATGAATTGCTGAAGCTTTTCATTATATTCAAGAGATAATGTAATGAATTATAGAGGTCTTTAACCTTTGGGTGTGGGCCCCACTTATCTGGAACTTATCCACCAAAAAATTTCTAAATGAACCCACCTTTCACATGGATTAAGAGTCATATTTACCTAAGATCCTTGGCTGCCATGTGGAGTCTCATTAATCTTATCCAAGTATCTTAATTAATTAGTTAATCTCCCACTATAAATCAATAATTATCCAATTATCCACATAATTAAGAATTATCTCAAATTACTTAAAATACTAATCACTTTTAACATACTTTATACACCTTACTATCATGGTCATGCGGTACCTTGTATGGCACTAGTCCATCAACATCGGGTAATATAGTTTGGACCGTATTTTATCCCAAATTGTCAAACTTCGGTGATACTCAATTTCTTCGATTCGTCTACCCTCTGACCTTTATAACACTTACCTATCTCTTGTTTGACATATTAAAAATGCTTATAATCTCAAAAGTAGTCTTGTCCTCATCTTAAAGTACTACTATCAAAATATTAAAATATTAATAAATTATGGTACCATATAAAATCAATACATACACTATTATTTCATTAAAACATCTATGTAAAAATACATATATTTTCTCTACTTCTAATTTTCCTAATCTCATATAAAGAGTACAAATTTTCGCACGTATAATTCTTAAAATGGCAAAAAGATAACCTTCTTTTCTTGTGAGAAGAATAATTTCTATCTTTCAATAAAGAAAATCTCATAAACTTTCTCATAGGATGTATATAATTTAAAGCATATTCTGAAGTAGTAATATAATAACTATATAAAATCATATTTTTCAAACTTTTAAAAAAAATGTTCCACTCAAAATACCATATCAAATGTATATAACGGTATTAATGTTGTTAAACTTATGGGGTTTTACAATAACATAGTCACAAATCCTCTATAACCTCATGAATTGTCTTAATCTCTTCAAGCTCATATGGATTACTACGACTCATCCTAATATTAAAGTACGAGATGTAACATCCTCTCCTCTACCCCTCCCCCGCAAAACATTCGTCCTCGAATGTTAACTCTTAGAGATTTACAAAATTTTCTCTAGGGTTTCCTTTGTAAACTAAACTAAAACCCCACCTCTATCTGAAGTCTGGACTATTCCTAACTTTTTGTACTTGAGTATCTCGTATCTTCTTCACCTTTACCTTAGTTACTTTTCAATCCCGTATCGTATCTTCTGTTTCTTTCATAATCTCTCTTCCTCATAGGTGGAAATTATGCCTTAATGCTCTACTCTGCACCTCTAGTGCATATAAAATCTAGCGTAAGTTTCATATTGACTTCTTACGACTCAACTCTATGGCACAATTTGGAAACAAAAGAAGGGTAACATTTCCTAAATTCCCTATAGCCTCTCAATTATAAATGTGGCGCGCAACACACCTTTAAGTGAGACTCTACTAGGCACGGCTCTGTAGACTCCCTAGGACACGACCTGCTCTGATACCACTTTGTCACGCCCCAAACCTGGGGAGGTGTGGCTGGCACCCGGTGCCGTGCTGGCCCGAGGAAACCACTATATAAATCATGATCATTCGACCAAACCTAGAACATACATAGGTCGAGTTGGCTGAACTCATTCCTTTTGTAACTATCATGGGCCAACATGGTCACAACTCATAATGTACAACTATAAGTGGGCAAACATTATATCAATGAACCATCGCATTTAAAACATAAATATACACGAGCCATAAAGGCCTCTAACTTACTATACAAAATGAACTTGTGTCTACAAAACCTCTAAGATTATTGACATCAAATGGGACAGGGTAACGGCCTACCCATAAGTCCGTAGCAAAACCCTGACACAATGACTTATAGACTCGGCTGCACTCTGAATGAGATGGGGTCTTACCGATCCATCGTTGAATGCCAACCTCGTCTACTATGAGGGCTCGTCAAACTGATTATCTATACATGCAGGAATGAATGCATCATCCCCAACAAAAGGACGTCAGTACAAATAATGTACCGAGTATGTAAGGCAGAACCGAAACATAACAATAAGTCAACATTAATTAAAGAGATATAAGAATCAACCTCAATCTTTGTATATGCATACTTATTATAATTATATATATAATGCTTCTCTTTGAGATTATTACCCATATCGTATGATGCATGACTTCCCAACTGATCTGTGGTAACTGCCCGACCGGTCGTAGCACGGTGGTAAATACATGACTACCCGACCAGCCGTAACTTGGTGGTAAATATGTATAACTGCCCAATCGGTCGTAGATCGGTGATAAATGCATGACTGCCTTACCGGCCATAGCTCGGTAGTAAATTATTATGCATGACTTCTTAACCGGTGGTAAATAATGATACATAATTGCCCAACCGGTGGTAACTACCCGATCGGCCGTAGCAAGATGGTAAATGCATGATGATGCATGTACATGTATCACTATATTATAAACATTAACATCTCTATCATATACCTCATTAGGGACTTAGGAACATACTTAGACATGGTTAAATATCACTTTACAGAAATGAATAACATAGACATCCTTAACTACTAAGAGTAGAATCACTTATGGAATATTATTACATTTACATATCGTTACTTGGATCATGCCAAAAGAAAGAAGGGTTAGCCTTAACATACCTGAGTTGATTCTCTTGACAATCTCTTTAACACACATCAGTTGTGACAAATCACATAACGCCGGATCGAAGTAGGAAAAAATCCGTATGATATTCTTGAGAAAGATTGTGTCGTACTCCCTTAGAATTGCAATTTTACGTTGCGATAGCACTAAGTAGTCTTGTACAAATTTTTGTTGAAGCAAATCATGTTGTTTTCATAAAATCTTTTATGAATTGCTGGAGCTTTGCATTATATTCAAGAGATAATGTAATCAATTATAGAGGTCTTTAACCTTTGGGTGTGGCCCCAGTTATGTGGAACTTAGCCACCAAAAAACTTCTAAATGCGCCACCTTTCACATGGATTAAGAGTCATATTTACCTAAAATCCTTGACTGCCACGTGGAGGCTCATTAATCTTATCCAAGTATCTTAATTAATTGGTTAATCTTCCACTATAAATCAATCATTACCCAATTATCCACATAATTAAGAATTATCTCAAATTACGTAAAATACTAATCACTTTTATCATACTTTACACACATTACGATCATGGTTATGTGGTACCTTGTATGACACTAGTCCATAAACACCGGATATTATAGCTTGGACCGTATTTTATCCCAAATTGTCAAACTTTGGCGATACTCAATTTCTTTGATTCGTTTACCTCTGACCTTTATAACACTTACTTATCACTTGTTTGACATATCATATATAATTATAATCTCAAAAATAATTTTGTCCTCATCCTAAAGTACTACTGTCAAAATAATAAAATATTAATAAATTATGGTACCATATAAAATCAATACATACACTATTATTTCATTAAAACGCCTATGTAAAAATACATATATTTTCTCAACTTCTAATTTTTCTAATCTCATATAAAGAGTACAAATTTCCGTACGCTTAATTCTTAAAATGGTAAAAAGATAACCTTCTTTTCTTGTGAGAAAATAATTTCTATCTTTACAATAAAGAAAATCTCATAAACTTTCTCATAGTATGTGTATAATTTAAAGCATATTCGGAAGTAGTAATATAATAACTATATAAGATCATATTTTTCAAACTTTTTACAAAAATGTTCCACTCAAAAGACCATATCAAATGTATATAACGGTATCAATATTGTTAAACTTACAGGGTTTTACAATAACATAGTCACAAATCCTCTATAACCTCATGAATGGTCTTAATCCCTTCAAGCTCATGTGGATTACTACGACTCTTCCTAATATTAAAGTAAGGGATGTAACACCCGGGACCTCAACCAAACATACTAACCAATCCTAAAACACCATACGAACTTAGTCGAGCCCTCAAACCACATAAAACAATGCTAAAATCATGAATCATCCATCGATTCAAACTTAAAGAACTTGGAAACTTCCAAATTCGACAACTGATACCGAAACCCATCAAACCACGTCCGATTGAACCCAAATTTTGCACATAAATCATATTCAACCCTACGGACATATTCCAATTTTCGGAATTGGAGTTAAACCCCGATATCAAAATGTCCACTGCCGGCCAAAATCTCTAAAACTTCGACTTTCGTCATTTCAAGCCTAAATGAGTTGCAGAGTGCAGACCTCTAAAACACAATCCGGGCATGCTCCTGAGTTCCAAATCACCTAACGGAGCTAACATAACCGATGAAACTCCATTTCGGAATCGTCTTCACATAGTTCTGACTACCGTCCAAATCCTAAAGCTAAAACCTACGTTTAAGGACTAAGTGTCCCAAACACTTCCATAAACCAAAACGAAACCTCTCGTCAAGACACAATAGCAGAAATAGATACGGGAAAAGTAACTAATAGGGAATTGGGGGTTATAACTCTCAAGACGACCGGCCGGATTGTCACAAATATTTGGGATTTCATTTTCAAACGTCAAATAAAAATATTAAGTGCATTATGATTCTCATTAGTTCCCTACCTTTAAGTGGTAAGCTTTAAAATACACAAAAAAAAATGTACCAATCCCATATTAAGAAACAACAGAAAAAATGACTACCTTTTTAATTGTACCTACTTCCAAAAGTATTTTTGTGATGTTTATAGGCGCTTTATCCTTTACTCTACAAAATACAAATCAACGTGCATCTCGTTTAAAAGACTTGCTTCTTATTGATACTTTTTGATTGAATATATTAAGATAAGTTAACTTATATTAGTGAATAAAAAAATAACTTTAAAATCTAATATTGTAATGAATCTTGAAGACATTAGTTATTTTCATTCATCCAAATTGTTTCATTTAAGGCAACAAAAGAATGGGGCATTTGTATTTACACCCAATTTTTTTATTACCATTGAATTTAAATTTATTTAGCACAAAAATTTTAAGTCTACTCACTTTACGAATAATTTCAAACATACGAGTCTGAAGTAATAAAAATTTATGTATAAAATTTGAACTTTAAAATATTTTTGCCTGAAGTGTGCCTTATCAAAAAAAAAGTTGAGATATTTCCTCCTCAAATTTGGTTTGTTGTAATGTAGGCTAGTTTACACACATAGTTAATTGAGGGACCTATGTGTCAAAGTTAGAAAACTTTGTCCTTAAAAAGTTAGTCAGTTAGAGGCGGTTGGAGGTGAGACTTATAAATGCCCACTTCACGTGTATTTCAGGTACTCTAATGAGAATTGCAGACAATCATCTTCTTCTCATTTTTCTCTGTAAATTCCTCACTCTGAAATCTGAATCAATTGCATATTACGTTGTCGAGTGAATTCAGCTGGTTTCATCAGCCTTAGTACAAATTCTTTCCTTTTCACTACTCTAAAAAATGACTTAGTTTCTCAAAACTTTTCAAGATTTCCCATTAGGCATAGCTTCATATGGAGAAAAAGAAATTACGTATAATCCAGTAAATTTGAGTGAAAAGGAAGCAACTCTAACATACAAAGACATAGACATCTATCTAGTAGTACCCCCTTCACATATTATATAATCAAGGAAAGAACGGTCCCCTTCAGAAAAGGAAAATGAAGTACACAAAGATGTGTTACTATAAAGTTAAATTACGGTTAGAGGCGGAACCAAGATTTTAATTTTATGGGTTCTAGATTTTTGAACCACGACTTCAAGTGTTAATGACTGATTTCTATATTTAATAATTATACATAATTTATGAATACAAAAGACCAAATATGTTGTTTAAACAAAATCTACTGGGTTTGACCGAATCCGTAGGTCGGCTTGTGCCTCCGCCCCTGATTAGTACAATTTTTTTTCCTTTTCACTACTCTACAAATGACTTAAGAATTCTAAAATTTCGAAATGACTTAAGAATTCTAAAAATTCGAAAAAATTGAAGGGTTTTTTTAGTAAAAATGATATTTGAAAATTAGAGTTTTGTTTGGACATGAATATAATTTGGAGTTGTTTTTGAATTTTCGTGAGTGGTTTGAAGTAAAAAAATTTTAAAAAATAATTTTTTGGAATTTTTCAAATATCCGAAAAAAAATCTAAAATTCAAATGAAATTTTCACAGACAAACACTGATTCTAAAAAAGAAAAAAAATTCGAAAAAAATGAGAAATTTCTTATGGCCAAACAGGCCCTTAGTTTCTCAAAGCTTTTCAAGATTTCCAATTAGGCGAAGCTTCATATGGAGAAAAAAGAGCACAAAGACCCTACCCTCAAAAATGCTAAATGTCCCAAAAATCCAAAACAAATCCAATCGCATTCTACAAACCTTTTTTCTTTTCTTGTTGATAGCTATTGGCCAACAAGAGACATAGATGCATCAAATCACACGAACAGTTTTAAACTTTCATCCTCTCATAGCCCCAAATTGCTTTCCACTTTCTTCAAAAGACACTGGTTACTCCGTCCGTTCCAATTTAAATGAACTTATTTGACTGGATATGAAACTTATGAAAAAAATAAGATTTTTAGAATTTGTGGTCCTACACAAATAAAAAAAAAGACCCAAAATATTTGTATGATTATAACAAATTTTCATTAAAGATAGAATTGTAAATTTAAATTAAATTATTACCAAATTTAGTAAGAAGACATTCTTTATGGAACAAACCTAAAAAGAAATAAGTTATTATAAACTTGAACAAAGGGAGTATATTATAAAAGCATCCCAAGTGAAAGGAAAAAAATCTTTAAAAGTTGGGACTTTTCCTTGTATTTTCTTTTTTTTGCAACCAACTAAGTATTTTTATTCATCTTCCGCAAAAGAGGTACAAGAGGTCTGAGGGAGCTGTAACAATTATACTGTATACTGCTAAAATTGGAAAGCTTGATTTTACGGTTATTTTGACGCTCAAAAGGTTCGAGTTTTGACATCGAGGGGCACATCTAAGGTCCTCGACCTCGAGACAGTACAAATCGAAGATCAATATGGAAAGGCGGGAAATTCCCAAAGGGCACGTGATTAAAGCTGACAAAATACACAAAATAGTACAAGCTCGTACCGTGACATTAAATGGTTGTACCAGCCATATCTCTTTGCATTAATTATACATGTACTATGTTGAGATTTCCCCTCATATATATAAAAGGGATCATTGTCACTTTGTAAGACAAATGATATTCAATACAAGAACAAGAACACTCTCTGCTCTCTAACAAAAATATTCTCTACAATTGCTTCATTAATTTATTGTGTTCTTGAGTTGTTCTTCACTTATTACTTGATATTGATCATACATAGGCCATTCTTTAGGCCTTCAGCTTTGTTATATTGTTTTCGACAGCCCTTGTCAAGCTCCTAAACTCGACCTTGAAGCCCGTTTCGACCAACTTCGAGACTAGTCCCTCAGCTGTTCGGTTTGCTCGATCTTGTTACTTTTTGCTCTTATCTCATTTTATCACCTCTCACTTAATATCTACTATCTAAACAATCGGTATTAAAATAAATCACGTATTTTGAAAACCACACAATCAAATATAACTGTAATCACCGATTTCTAGGTAAACATACACATTACCCCGTTCTGATTTGAAGATAGGATAGTAAACTTGAGAGATGAATAAACAACAAATATAAATTAATAAACAATAAACTCAACAAACACTAAAACCAACAATTCCTATCTTTAACGGTTGAGACCCAACTGATTGGAGTTGAACTTGTGCTTTATTTGCCAACATTACTTGTGCTTATCCAAGATTCTCTAGCATTGACGCTTCTGCTGAGGTTTATCATCAATTTGGTCAATCTCCAGGAAAGTGAGGCTCTTTCTTTTGGATGGAACTGTAGATTTTTCTAAGCAATTGGGTGACTTATATATTTCCTTGTTGAGGTATAACATTTGATTATAGCAAGAAAACACATCATCCTGCAGTATCCCCACAGCGATTACAAAAAGAAAAGGTTATTTGAACCATGTAATCTTCCATTGGAATAATCTAATAAAAAGTAAAGGGTCAGAGACTCACAATTTCAAGAATACCATTCAAAGGTAAGACATTTATTTCAACCTCTAAAGCTTCCATGGTCAAACTTTTATTTAGTGCCAATAATATAGCCGCTGCTGCTAGTACAGATGGTCTCACCCTCATTAACTTTATATCTGCTTAATGGCAAAAAGACAAATATTGACTAAATCAGAAAACTAGACCTTGAATGAGAAAAAAAAAAAGATGGAGGGGGGGGGGGGGGGGGGGGGGGGGGCTCAAAATTACCTGTGAGAGCAGCAAAGATGATTTCCACAGTTCTGGAGATGACACATTTCCTTGAATCATTTTTGCAAAATCTTGATACAAAATAGTTAATAAAATTAAAAGGAGTGATACAACCCATTCTCCATTCCAATGTATTGAGTACCAAGAGCTCCATTCTCTGAATCACTCTGCTCTCAAAAATGTATTCTTCCCTGGGATATTCTGTTAATGTTGGCACTCTGCATTCCTCCATTTTTGCAGCCAAAGATAAACATGCCACTGCTAGTAATTTTACTGCCCAGTGTTTTTCACCCTATAAAAAATCCTAAACAATGACCAATCAATATTATCTAGGAGTAATATCTAATTTATGAAAGAATATTGACTTACATCTAGAAACTTTCTTGAAAGAAATCCATCACAATATGTCACTGCTATATAAACTGTTTGGAATCTAAATCGAAATGATTCTCCTGTCTGCATCAAGTTAACATTTTTTTTCACATTCTCATAAAAAAATATCGAAATTAGAAGAAAATTAAAAAAATAAAATAAATGGGGTTTTTTTGTTAGGACTAACTTTCAGAATATACTGAACTGCAGCCAAACGAGCTTGTTGAATCCAGTCAAAATTGGTAACATGTGATGATTTTTGACCTTGGAATCCAAAGCTGGCAATTTCTCTATCACTCAACATTTGTATATATTCATCACCATTTTCATCAGATATAATCAGTGTGTGTTCCTCCAAATTTTCCATCTTAGAACATCTTTTTTGCCCAGTTGAGGTTAGTTTACATGAGTACAATGCACAAGTAGCAGAAATTTTAGGATAAACAAAATATGGTAGTGATGAGATAAGGACGGGAAAGAGCCAAATTTACGGGGTACAATTTATATATTCTGATTTTATTGCTGTATAATTTTATAAACATCAAAAACGATGTAAATTTTGAGATGTGGGCGTGAATATAGAGACTTGCCGGTACGTGGTGGCGAGTACGGCGGCGGAGATGGTGGTGGTACTTTTGAGTCAAAGCTGAATGACTAAGGTTTGACTAGAGAGAGAAAAAGAAAATTCAGTTCGGACTTATGAGTTGTGAGGGAGATTAGGGGTTTTAACTATTAAGGAGAGTATATGGGCGCGTGAAGGGACGGTCCAATGTGAGTGGACAATTTCAATAGCTGTAATTCTTTTGGTGATTGGACACGACTCTTTTTCTTTCTGGTGTTATAGAGTATTTCAGTATTTTCGAGTGACAAGTCAATACTCAATAGCTACCATGTCAGCCGCCATATGCGTTTGTTTGAAATTTTGTAAAACAGAGTTTACAAATTTAATTTTTAAGTTTTCAGAACTTCTCTGTTGGAGTATTGTTTACCTCGAAATACGATTAACAATTAAATTTGTAACGTAGTTATAAGGATATGTGATTAATTCAATGTCAATTAATAAATAGCTAAATAAATAAAGAAATTAAATGATTACAATAGATCAAACCAGTGTCGTTTGCAAGTTATCGACCTCGGCTCGGAATACTATCGAGATCGAACACTAAGAACCACAAGAATAGTAAGAACAATATGAAGAAAATGGTCAATAAGAATAGTAGAGAATTAAGAGCGAGTAAAAGAGTAAAGTGTTTGTATTTCTCAGTAGATGCGTTGATTCCTCTGTTACAGATGAACAGGGTTCCTCTTTATATAGTAGAGGAATCCTAAATAAGGTATAATTCTAACTCGGTAGTAAAATACATGAGTGATACCAATAACCGTTAATGGTTCTGCCAGTTCCGAGATTCTCGCCGAGATTGGTGGTCGATTGCTGATATCTCGTGATTCCGTTACTTCGGTGTCGATTTAGCATGATCTCGATCCCTCAGTCTTCGTGTTCTTCGATCCCGAACTTGCTTCGGTAACGGCTCACTCTCGAGGCATACCCTCGAGCCCATAAAATCGGGTGTGATCGATTTTAACCGTTTCCAGATAGTCTCCGCGTTTCTTAGAATGAAATGATAAGAAACGATTTGAGCCTCGATTCCCTGATACCTCGATCATGACGTTGCCTCCATGACATAAGCGATGGATGTGACAGAAACGTCCCGTCGGTTCGGTTCCAAAAAACCATCAATGCATGTCAGTCATCGGTCCACCACTAGTGATACCGAACCGTCATTTTAAACCTATAAATACCACTTCTTTAGTTGATTCAAACTTACTTTGCTCTGATCATAAACTCTTGAGTTCCCAATTCTTCTTATCTTTCTCTCATCGCCTCTTATTACGCTACCGTTGTTCCAACCGGAACCACTAACCTCATACCATTCTTCCATCTTCTACAAACATACAAAGGGCGAAGACTTCCAAGACTGTGCCGCAAAAAGAGAAAGCTTCATCTTCTTCTTCCCGGTCGGCCGGTGATAAGACGCCGGTGGAACCTCGCATCAAGGAATATGTCCTAGGGCCAATTGACTTAACTCCCGAATTCAAAGTCGAGAGGCTGATCACACTCAACTATGTCTAATAAAAGACTAAGCGGGCGTTGCAAATATAATCCGGGGTATTACGCCTAGAGTCGATCCGACAGAAAATTTACGTATCAATTAATTCGTCAGAATACGCAACTTTTACTCAATCAATTCTCTCAAGTTTTTAATATAACTTGGTGATGTTTTACTAATTCTACTGACAATAATAATAAACTAGCAATTACTAACAATGTATTGTAATAATGATAATAAAGGTCTAAGGTTTGGTTTCCCCCGTTGGTGAATTCTTTCTCGGATATTTCTTATAGTTTAATTAATCGTCTCTATCAATCATGAACACTCTATCTGCCATAAATCTCTCTCAAGTAATTATGATAATTTACTAGACGCACTCTCTCAAGTTACGCTAGCTAGATTGCAATACAGTTCACTTTAGATTGCACCCGAGGTATCGTTATCTCTAATCCAACCTCTAAACCCTCGGTTATGACTTTCGTCTATACTCCGGGAGTGATGTTGTTCAAACAACNAGTAGATACATAATAAATAGGAACAGCTAATTGAGGGCCCTTTCAATCAACTACAACAAGAACGTAGTTGAACAAATAGAGATTAATCAACCAAAATATATTAATATCACAACAAATTCATCCCCAACGGGTTCTACCAAAACCCTAGATTAAAGAAGTTAGCTAGACATGTTCATAAGAATCAAACTCAAAATAACTTGCATACTTGAACTACAAAGTAATGAATAAAATATTTAAAAATCAATGTTTTTGTCACTTTAATGGTTTTCTCTCTTCAAATCCTTCGTCTCCCTGCCAATCCTCTTTAAGTTGTGTTTTAGGGGTCTATTTATATGTTTAGGACAAACCCTAAACATGTAGGAGACTT
>ML434821.1:13627-36565 GCA_005239525.1 Nicotiana knightiana | reverse complement strand
TTACTCGATATGGTGGATTTTGATATTATCTTAGGCATGGACTGGTTGTCGCCCCATTATGCTGTTCTTGATTGTCACGCTAAGATCGTGACGCTGACTATGCCAAGTATTCCGCGTGTTGAGTGGAGTGGTACTTTATATCACACTCCCAGTAGAGTTATCTCTTTTCTTAGAGCTCAGCGTATGGTTGAGAAGGGGTGTGCCGCGTATTTGGCTTATGTGAGAGATGTCACTGTTGATACCCCTCCTATTGATTCAGTTCCAGTGGTACAGGATTATCCCGATGTATTCCTAGCTGATCTTCCTGGCATGCCGCCCGATAGAGACATTGATTTTGGCATTGATTTGTTCGGGCGCTCATCCCATTTCCATTCCTCCTTACCGTATGGATCCTCATGAGTTGAAGGAGCAGTTACAAGAATTGCTTGATAAGGGTTTTATTCGACCCAGTGTTTCACCTTGGGGTGCTCCTATCTTATTTGTGAAAAAGAAAGATGGTTCTATGCGCATGTGTATTGATTACCGCTAGCTGAACAGGGTTACAGTAAAGAACCATTATCCTTTTCCTCATATTGATGATTTATTTGATCAGCTTCAGGTCGCACATGTATTTTCTAAGATTGATTTGCGCTCAGGTTACCATTAGTTGAAGATTCGGGAGCTGGATATCCCGAAGACTGCTTTCAGGACTCGGTATGACCATTATGAGTTTCTAGTTATGTCATTCGGGCTGACTAATGCCCCCGCAGCATTTATGCATTTGATGCATAGTGTGTTCAGGCCATATCTCGACTCGTTCGTCATTGTTTTCATAGATGATATTATTTTTTACTCCCGGAGTCGGGAAGATAAGCAACACCTGAGGTCAGTGCTTCAGACCTTGAGAGAGAAGAAATTATATGCTAAGTTCTCAAAATGTGAGTTCTGGTTGAGTTATGTGGCATTCTTAGGCCACGTGGTATTGAGTGAGGGCATTCGAGTGGATCCGAAGAAAGTAGAGGTCGTGCATAGTTGGCCCAGACCGTCCTCAGTTATAGAGATTCGCAGTTTCCTTGGCTTGACGGGTTACTACCGCCGTTTTGTGGAGGGATTTTCATAGATTGCAGCCCCTATGACTAGATTGACCCAGAAGGGTGTTCCATTTCAGTGGACAGAGGAGTGTGAGATGAGCTTTCAGAAGCTCAAGACAGCTTTGACTACAACCCCAATCTTGATATTGCCTACTGGTTCGGGGTCTTAAACAGTTTATTGTGATGCCTCGCGAGTTGGACTTGGAGCGGTGTTGATGTAGGACGGTAGGGTGATTGCCTACGTGTCCAGATAGTTGAAGATACATGAGAAGAATTACCCTGTCCATGACCTTGAGCTAGCTGCCATTGTTCACGCCTTGAAGATTTGGCCTCATTATTTGTACGGGGTGCCTTGTGAGATTTATACTGACCACCGGAGTTTGTAGCACATATTCATTCAGAAGGACCTAAATTTGCGCCAGCGCAGATGGTTAGAGTTGCTAAAGGACTACGACATCACTATATTATACCACCCGGGGAAGGCTAATGTGGTGGCTAATGCCTTGAGTCGCCGGGCGGAGAGTTTGGGGAGCTTGGCATATCTTCATGCAGCTGAGAGGCCTTTAGCCTTAGATGTTCACTCCTTAGCCATTCAGTTCGTGAGATTGGATCTTTCTGAGCCTTGCCGGGTATTAGCTTGTGTGGTTTCTTGGTCTTCCTTATTCGACCATATCAGGGAGCGGCAGTATGATGATCCTCATTTACTTGTCCTTAAGGACACGGTCTAGCACGGGGATGCTAGAGATGTGACCATTGGAAATGACGGGGTATTGAGGATGCAGGGCCGGATTTGTGTGCCTAATGTTGATGGGCTGTGGGAGCTGATTTTGGCGGAGGCCCATTGTTCGCGGTATTCCATCCATCCGGGTACTGCGAAGATGTATCAGGATCTGAGGCAGCACTATTGGTGGCAAAGGATGAAGAAGGACCAAGTGCCTCAATTGTCAGCAGGTCAAGTGTGAGCATCAAAGACCGGGAGGGTTACTTCAGTAGATTGAGCTCCCAGAGTGGAAGTGGGAGCGGATTACCATGGACTTTGTGGTTGGACTTCCTCGGGCTTTAAGGAAGTATGATGCTATTTGGGTGATTGTTGATCGGCTGACCAAATCGGCCCATTTCATTCCGATGCTGACCACTTATTCATCGGAGCGGTTGGCAGGGATATATATTCGGGAGATCATTCGTCTGCATGGCATTCCAGTTTCTATTATTTCAGACAGAGGTACTCAGTTCACCTCGCAGTTCTGGAGAGCTGTTTAGTAGGAGTTAGGTACCAGGGTGGAGTTGAGCACATCATTTCACCCCTAGACGGACGGACAGTCCGAGCGCACTATTCAGATTCTTGAGGATATGCTCCGTGCGTGTGTGATTGAGTTTGGTGGGTCTTGGGATCAGTTCTTTCCATTGACAGAATTGGGTACAACAGTTATCAATCCAGCATTCAAATGGCGCCGTATGAGGCTTTATATGGCAGGAGGTGCAGATCCCGGTGGGTTGGTTCGAGCCGGGTGAGGCCAGGCTACTGGGCACATAGTTGGTTCAGGATGCATTGGAGAAGGTCAAGGTGATTCAGGATAGACTCCGTACAGTCCAGTCCAGACAGAAGAGTTACGCGGACCGAAAGGTTCGTGATGTTTCATATATGGTCGGAGAGCGGGCTCTGCTTCGGGTTTCACCTATGAAAGGCGTTATGAGATTTGGGAGGAAAGGGAAGTTGAGTCCGAGGTTTATTGGCCCTTTCGAGATATTGAGGTGTGTTGGGGAGGTTGCTTATGAGCTTGCCTTACCTCCCAACTTGGCAGGAGCTCATCCGGTTTTTCATGTTTCGATGCTCCGGAGGTATCACGGTGACCCGTCCCATGTCTTGGATTTCAGCTCAGTCATTTTGGACAAGGATATATCATATGTTGAGGAGCATGTAGCTATATTGGATATGCAGGTCAGAAATCTCAGGTCGAAGAACATTGCTTCAGTAAAGGTTCAGTGGCAGGGTCAGCCGGCCGAGGAGGCGACCTGGGAGACCGAGCAGAATATGCGCAGCTGTTACCCTCATCTTTTCACTACTTCAGGTATGTCCTTATGATCGTTCGAGGACGAATGAATTTTTAAGTATAAGAGGATGTGACGACCTGGCCAGTCGTCTTAAGAATTAACGCCCTGACCCCTTATTAACTGTTTTCCCCAAGTCTATTTCTACTTAATTGAATTGTCGGGACGTTCGGTTTTAAGTTTCGGAGAATTTTGGTATATTTAGTCCCTAAATGAGAGCTTAAGTGTTGGAAAGTTGCCCGTAGTCGGAGCAGTGTGAAGACGGCCTCGGAATGGAAATCTGATGGTTCCGTTAGCTCCGTTAGGTGATTTCGGGGTTGGGAGCGTTTTCGGAATGTATTTTGGAAGTCCGTAGCTCATTAGGCTTGAAATGCCGAAGTTTGAATTTTTGGAGTTTTCGGTTCGATAGTGAATTTTTGATCAGAGGGTCGGAATGGAATTTCAGAAGTTGTAGTAGTTCTGCCATGTCATTTGGGATGTGTGTGCAAAAATTGAGGTCATTCGGATAAGTTTAGACGTGTTCGGCGTAGGATGTGAATTCAGATTTTCTTAAGTTTCTAGGCTTGAATCTATGCATAATCGAGGTTTTTGATGTTATGAGACGTGTTTTTAAGGCTCGAACCAGTTCAAATGAGGTGTTAGGGTTGGTTGGTGGTTTTGGTTGAGGTCCTGGGGGCCTCGAGGTTGTTTCAGATGCTTAAAGGGTGAGAATTTGGACTTAACTGCTGCTGAACCAGACACCTTCTGGTGTCTTCGCACCTGCGATGGTTTTTCCATAGGTGCGGTCTCGCAGGCCCGGTGGTCTTGGTCGCAGGAGCGATAGGGGAGCCTTGGCCTAGTGGTCGCAGGTGCGACCTGGGTTCCGCAGGTGCGGGATCGCAGGTGCGGGATCGCAGGTGCGACCAATGCGATCGCAGGTGCGGCCCCTATGCATTTAAGTGACTTCCGCACCTGCGATGCATTTTTCGCAGGTGCGGTGATCGAGTCCGCAGGTGCGGACTGCCTGGGTATTTTATTTCAAGAGTCCGAGGGTTTATTTCATAAGTCAAAAAAATCGTGTAGGGGCTCGGAAATTGGCGATTTTCAGTGACTTTTGAAGAGAAGGATCATAGGTAACGTTTCCTAATCCTAGTTCATTGTTAGACCATTAATCCCCGTTGTTTTCCTTAGTTTAATTATCAAAAATGGAGGAAATTGGAAGAATCTTCGTAGACCAAACTTTGTGAGTTTGATTGGGTATTTAACCCCCGATTTGAGAAATTTTTAATAGGGTTAGACTCGTGAGTGAATAAGGGTTCAGAAAATATAACTTTTACCCGATTCCGAGTCATGGGCCCGAGGGGCATTTTGGTCATTTTACATAATTCCACGCCTTAGCTTTGAATTAAATAGTAGAATTAGTCTCTTGAGATTTTATTTACGATATGTAATTGAATTGTATAGATTTGGGCCATTTGGAGTCGGATACTCGTGGCAAGCGTGTGATTTCAAGTTGATTTTGAGCCGATTCGAGGTAAGTGGCTTGTCTAACTTTGTGTGGGGGACCTTTTCCCTTAGGATGTGATATTTGGTAATTGAACGCCTCGTACGTGAGGTGACGAGCGCGTACTTGTGCTAATTATTGAAAACCCAGTTTTACTTTAAAATATTTAGACTATGTTTCTCTCTTACCTGTTTTATTCTATTGCAATTATAGCCTATGTTAGTTTAGAAGATCATGCCTAGTTGCCCAAATTGCCTATCTGCTTAAATTTCTTTAATTGTACTACGTGAAGCATGTTAGGATAGATTTATTTGTTGCCTTGTATTTTGTACTTTAAACCTGAACGCCTTCTTGTTGTGCCTGCATATTTACTTTGGGACTACGGGACGGTATCCCGGGAGATCCCCCTGCACTTTGAGAGTTGGGCTACGGGATGGTATCCCGGAAGATCCTTGAATATACATGATGGACTACGGGACGGTATCCCGGAAGATCCTTGAATATACATGATGGACTACGGGACGGTATCCCGGAAGATCCTTGAAAATACATGATGGACTACGGGACGGTATCCCAGATGATCGTTGAATATACATGATGGACTACGAGATGGTATCCCGGAAGATCCTTGAATATACATGATGGACTACGGGACGGTATCCCGGAAGATCCTTGAATATACATGATGGACTACGGGACGGTATCCCGGAAGATCCTTGAATATACATGATGCACTACGGGACGGTATCCCGGAAGATCCTTGAATATACATGATGGACTACGGAATGGTATCCCAGAAGATCCTTTGAAAATATATGATGGTCTACGGGACGGTATCCCGGGAGGTCCACTGGACAGCTGAGAAAAGGACTACAGGACGGTATCCTGGCAGATCCTCATTGTTACTATTGTCCTTATGCTGTACATATTCTGTGTTTACTCTATTCTAGTGCTTACTTATTGCCTTGTTCGATCTGTCTTATTTCACGGTGGTAATAACCCCTATTATACTGTTTGATCTTAGTAGGGCCCTGACCTTCCTCGTCACTACCCGACCGAGGTTAGGCTTGGCACTTACTGAGTACCGCTGTGGTGTACTCATGCCCTTTCCTGCGCATGTTTTTCATGTGCAGATCCAGGTACCTTCTCTCAGGCGCACTATCCCCGAGGTTGAGAGATACAACAGAGACTTCGAGGTATATATGTCGCGTCCGTAGACCAGGAGTCTCTATCTTATTCCAGTTTTTGTGAAAAGTTTATCCCTCCTTTCATCTGTAAAGATATTCTGGAGTTAGAGTAGTGTATTATATTCTGTTAGCCTGTGGTTCGCGTGAGTTTCCGGGTTTTGGGGTTATGTTGTAGACTTCCGCATTATTTTGGATTGTATATGCCAAGTGACATTTATATACAGCCTTCCTTTTTGATTGTTCAGTTTTCTTGTACTTAATTATTTCCGCAAGTTATGTTGATATTCCGCATTGTTAGGTTTACCTAGTTATAGGAACTAGGTTCCGTCATGACATGTTTACGGAGGGCGAACTGGGGTCGTGACAATTGGTATCAAAGCACTAGGTTCATAGGAGTCACGGAACACATGCCGTATTAGAGTCTCGCTGATCAGTACGGAGACGTCTGTACTTATCTACGAGAGGATATGTAACTGTTTAGGAAAAAATCTTCACTTCATTGAATTCCTAGTCGTGCAATATCTTTTGACATCAAATTCTAAACCTTTGTTTTCTATTCTCTCACAGATGGTGAGGACACGTGCTACTCGGGACGATCAGGCACCCGTTCCCCCTACAGCAGCCGCCAGAGGCCGGGGCCGGGGCCGGGGTAGAGGCCGAGGCCGAGGTACCACCAGTAGATCCAGTTGAGGTTCAGAAACCTGCCACGCCTACTGCCGCTACTACTCCAGCTCTTCAGGAGACATTAGCTCAGTTTATGTCCTTGTACACCACTCTGGCTCAGGCAGGGTTGCTTCACCTTACTGCAGCCACATCTCAGGCCGGGGGAGGAGCACAGACTCCCGCCCCGCACTCCTGAGCAGCGAGTGCATATGGAGCAGGTCCCAAAGATTATTCCTGTACCGCCTGTAGTGCCAGCTCAGCCCGAGGATGTGCATAAGCCCCCATTGGTTGTATCCACAATGTGTACTTGCTGCTTTTGCCCTGACTCCTCCACCTTTTTGGTTAGTATGCTCATCTGTGTTATCAAGGTGGCCACATTCTCAGCAAGAGTGTTTGATGGATCGAAGGGCACCGAGTGAACTACCGGATTAATGGGTGCATTCCTGGTTGTCCACCCCGAATTTTGTGCCATTTTATCAAGCAGGATCTGGCTTTCTCTCCATGTTTTGCTCAAGAATGCTCCACCAGCTGAAACATTTACATTTACCTTTACAGTATCCGCCAGACCCATATAGAAACGATGCCCCAACATCTGCTCTGGAATACCATGGTGCGGACAGATAACCAACATTCCTTTAAATCGTTCCCATGTTTTCTGCAATGTTTCAATTTGTTAAGCTGTCTTGTTGGGTGGATCTAATTTGTTCACGAACTGCTTAACTAACTCCTCCCATGTGAATTAATGGGGAGCGAGTTTAGCCAAGTCTGGGATGCTCCTGTCACTGAGAATGGGAACAACAACAGTTTTATTGCTTCCTGAGTGACGTTTGGCTGCCTCTAAGTTTTGCAAATTGATAGGAAATTCTTCAAATGCTGTTGGGGATCCTCAATGTATGACCCCGAAAATAGTCCCTTGTTCTGCAGCAAATGCAACATATTGTTTGTAATCTAAAAAGACTCGGCATGTATCTGAGAGACTACTACCACAGTGGACAAATTCTCCGCCGTGGGTTGTGCCCAGTCATATAAAGGAGCCTCTGGCACAAGAGGTGCCACTATCTGCGCAACTGGGTCTACCACATCGTCCCCATTGTTGTTCCTGTTGTTTAGATTTTCCATGTCGGGTTCAAGTTGTTCAATTGATGGTTGTTGTTTGATTTTCCGCTTGGACCGATTCAAGGCCTTGAAAACTTTCTCTGGGTCTGATGAGGCTTCAAATACTTCACTAGTTCTCGATGAGTTTCTCGGCATGCACCTGTACAACCAAGTTAGCAAATGTTAAACTTTCAATGTATAGATGAAAATTGAAGAGAATTGACTATACTTTAGAATTTTGTATTTCTTTAAACTGTAATTGATAACACCATTAATTGCTCGGCGACGGCGCCAAAATTTGATCACGCTCAACTATGTCCTATAAAAAGACTAAGCGGGCGTTGCAAATATAATCTGAGTATGTCGCCCAGAGTCGAATCTCAAAGGGAATTAACCTATCAATTATAGTTGTTAGACTCACTTGATTCTTTGTAATCAACTTCCTAGAGGTTAAAAATAATAATTTGTTGGTATTTTTACTAACTAAAACAGAATAAAATTAAGTAGACTAAAAGACTAATACTGAGTTGTAAACGAATGCGAGAAGGATCTAAGGTTATGGTTTCCCCCGCTGATGAAACCCCAACTTGTATATTTCCTATTGTTTGGTCTAATTATCTCTATCAATCATGAGAACTATTGCTACCGTAAATCTCTCCCGAGCATTTACGATAATTTACTAGGCGCACTCTCCCGAGCTACGCTAGCTGGCTTTTATTATAGCTCACTTTAGATTGCACCCAAGGTATCGTTATCCCTAATCCAACCTTTAAACCCTCGGTTATGGATCCCTCCTATACTTTGGGAGTGGTGCTGTTCAACAACTACCTAAATATGCACTCTCTCCCGAGCAGATACATACTAAATAGGCACAGCTAATTGAGGGCCCTTCAATCAACTACAATAAGAACTTAGTTGAACAAATAGAGATTGAAACCAAGCAAACTATATTAATATAACAAGATGTTCGTCCTCAATGGTTTCCACCAAAACCTTAAACTAAATAGATTATCTACTCATAATTGTACTGAAAATAACAACAGAAGAATTCATCAACAATGACAAAAATACAAGGAAGAGAGAAGAGATTTGATGCCCAATTGCCCTCCTTGCCTCTTGCCTTTGCTTTTCTTGAACAAGACTCTAAACCTGATTAATTCTCTCTTTTGGGAGAGTTGAACCTTATATAGGTTAAGTGAAATTTTCCCAAGCTTCCAAGTTTACCCCTGAAAAATACCGTGTTCGACTGGACTAGCACGCCCGCGCTAGTCATCGCGCTATTGGGCGCGCTAATGGCTAAACATTCTGCCTGGGATCGCTGGACTAGCGCGGTCGCGCTAAGACCGCGCTAGTGGACTTATAATCTGTCCCAGCAATTTTCTTCCTTCTTTTCACACGTTAAATACTCCAAGGGACCTTTCTCCTTTAATTTGGCTCCACACACCATCCTAGATCCTCATAAACACATTTAGCTCCTGCCAAACATTAAATCAACAATTAGAGCCATTTTAACATCATATCACATTCCAAAGACAGTGAAGCATCATTAAGTTGGAATACAAATATACACTAAACTACGTGAATTTAGCCTATTATCAGCGTGAAACACGCTCCCACCAGACAATCACAACACTTTATTTATAAAAATTTCCACAATTCAGGTCAACACCTTTCACAATATTCTTGTCTCAACAAATTCCAAATAGATAGTTGTACAACTCATGAACTTCATCAATTATTATTTCACAATGAAACCAACCTGGATATATATATGAATCGTAAAACAATGTCATCCAATTCAAGCTTTATGTATCACCATGAAACCAAGGGAGGAATTAACACTTCCAAAATACTGGGAACAATACTTGACAACAAGTCGACGAAAAACAATTAGACATGGAGGTATCAATGATCATAAAACAGTTTGAGCCAGGAACCAAATAAATTAGAAACAAGAAGGGACCATGTTCAACAATAATTTTACAGGTGCATAGATACTCGTCACCTCACCTATACACCACACACATGCAAATTCACATAACATT
Organism: Nicotiana knightiana; assembly: GCA_005239525.1. Lineage (NCBI taxonomy): Eukaryota > Viridiplantae > Streptophyta > Magnoliopsida > Solanales > Solanaceae > Nicotiana > Nicotiana knightiana. The sequence goes on along the minus strand of ML434821.1, from coordinate 26,973 downwards.
TAAGTGGGGTTTCCTATTCCCTCAAGTCAAGGTTAAACCAAGCACTACCTCAAATTCGCAGGCCACTCACTGCTCAATTACCGCTTTTCCTTTCGAATTTGCCTCTAAATTGCTCGAATCTAATCATAATTAGTTTAATATAATTAATTTATGCTAAAGGAAAAATTATTGTTTTCCTAAGTTTTCTAAAACAAAAAGTTAACACCCGACCCCGGGCACGCTTGGTCCAAACTCGGGGTTCGGACCAAATTCTGTTTACCCATTCACCCCCGAGTCCGAATATGCAATTAGTTTCAAAATCCGACCCCAATTCAAGGTCAAAATTCTATTTTTACAAAATTCCCTAATTCTACCCAAACCCCCAATTTCTACCATGAAAATTCTTGATTTTTTGATTGATAAATGATGAAAAATATTGGGTAATTGAAAGAGAAGAGTTTAAAATTGTTTACCAATACTTTGGGGATGAATTTGTGCGAAGAAAATCGCCTCTAGGTCTTTGTAGTTCAAAAATATGAAGAAAATAGGTTCTGCTCGATTTTTAAAAGCTGTTTTATATGACTGGGCAGACCTTCATCGCGTTCGCGATGGGCCTGCCGCATTCGCGATGAGTCAGGTCCGTTGGCCTTCGCGTTCGCGACCAGGTGGCCCCGTTCGCATAGAGTAAGCGGCTCCTCCTTCCCAGGCCCATTTACACATCGCGTTCGCGATGGCCTGGTCGTGTTCGCGAAGGGTCTCTCCCGGTGCTTCGCGTTCGCGTCGAGGGCCACGCATTCGCATAACACAAAATGACCCCAGTGCAAATTCTACTCTACACGTCTGCGAGTGGAGTAACGTGAACGCGAAGAACAAATTGACTGTGCACCAGAACAACAAAAACAACAGACTTTAACATGTTCAAAACATCCCGTAGCCTATCCAAAACTCAACCGAGCCCTCGGGGCTCTAAACCAAACATGAATGCAAGTCTAAAACCATCATACGGACTTGCTCGTGCGATCAAATCATGAAAATAACATCTAAAACTACGAATTTAACCTCAAAACTCATCATTTTTCTTAAGAACACTTAACTTTCACTATTTCTCAACCGGTCGTCCGAATCACGTCAAATAAATTCCGATTCTTACCATATTTCACATATAGGACGTAAATATCATAACAAACCTGTACCGGAATCAGGAACCAAAATACGGGCCCGATACCAATGAGTTCAAACATTAATTCATTTATTTATTTCCTTAAACATCCAGCATGACAATTTTCTTCAAAAAAGGATTTCTAAAGCTAGGGACCTCGAAATTCAATTCCGGGCATATGCCCAAGTCCCATATTTTACTACGGACCTCCCGGGATCATCGGGACACAGATCCAGGTCCGTTCACTCAAAATTTTGAACCAAGTCAACTAAAACCAAATTTTAAATTCCAAAAATTATTATTTTTGATATTTTCACATAAAAGCTTTCCGGTTTCACGCCTGGACTGCACACGCAAATTGAGGTAAATAAAATTAATCTTTATAAGGCTAATGAGCCTGAAATGGAGTCTTAATTTATAAGATGACCTTTGGGTCATCACAATCTCCACCTCTAAAACAAACTTTCGTCCTCGAACGTACATAGAAAATTACCTGAACTGGCAAACAAGTGGGGATATCTACTCTGCATGTACGACTCGGACTCCCAAGTAGCTGCCTCAACAGGCTGACCTCTCCACTGCACTCGAACTGAAGGGTAACTCTTTGATCTCAACTGACGAACCTGCCGGTCTAGAATGGCTACCGACTCCTCCTCATAAGTCAAATCTTTGTCCAATTGGACAGAGCTGAAATCTAACACGTGGGACGGGTCACCATGATATTTCCGGAGCATAGATACATGAAATACCGGATGAATTGAGGATAACCCTAGAGGCAACGCAAGTCTTTAAGCTTCCTCCCTCATTCTATCAAGAATCTCAAATGGTCTGATATACCTAGGGCTCAACTTGCCCTTCTTCCCAAATCTCATGACACCCTTCATGGGCGATACCCGAAGTAATACTCTCTCTCCAACCATGAATGCCACATCCCGAACCTTATGATCGGCGTAACTCTTTTGCCTAGACTGAGTTGCACGAAGTCGATCCTGTATAATCTTGACCTTATCTAAGGCCTCTTGAACTAAGACTATATACAATAATCGAGCCTCTCCTGCTCAAACCACCCAACTGGCGATCTAAACCGTCTACCATATAATGCCTCATAGGAGGCCATCTAAATGCTCGACTGATAACTATTATTGTAGGCAAACTCCGATAATGGTAAAAATTGATCCCAAGAACCTCCAAAGTCAATAACACAAGCGTGGAGCATATCCTCTAGATCTGAATAGTAAACTCGGACTGCCCGTCCGTCTGAGGATGAAATGTTGTGCTCAACTCAACTCGGGTACCCAACTCTCGCTGAATTTCCCACCAAAAGTGCGAGGTAAACTGCGTACCTCGATAAAAAATGATAGACACGGGCACACCGTGAAGGCGAACAATCTCTCGAACATATATCTCTGCCAACCGCTCTGAAGTGTAAGTACTTGCCACCGGAATGAAATGTACTGATTTAGTCAACCTATCCACAATAACCCAAACGGCGTCGAACTTCCTCTGAGTCCGTGGGATTCCAACAACGAATTCCATAGTGATACGCTCCCACTTTCACTCAGTAATCTCTATTTGCTAAAGTAAACCACCGGGTCTCTGATGCTCATATTTCACCTATTGGCAATTCAAACAACGAGCCACATAATAAACAATATCCTTTTTCATCCTTCTCCACCAGTAGTGCTGCTGTAGGTCCTAGTACATCTCAGCAGCACCCGGGTGAATGGAATACTTAGAACTGTGAGATTCTTCAAGAATCAACTCACGAAGGCCATGAACATTAGGCACACAAATACGACCCTGCATCCTTAAAACACCATCATCTCCAACTGTAACCTTCTTGACACCACCGTGCCGAACGATGTCCCTAAGGGCCATCAAGTGCGGGTCATCATCCTGCCGATCTCTGATACACTCGAATAAGGAAAACCGAGCAACTGTACAAGCTAGAATATGACTGGGTGAAATATCCAACCTCACGAACTGATTAACCAAAGTCTGAATATCTGAAGCTAACGGTCTCTCACCAACTGGAATAAATGCAAGGCTGCCCATACTTACTACTTTCCTGCTTAATGCATCGACCACCACATTGGCCTTCCCCGGATGATACAATATAATGATGCCATAATCGTTCAATAACTCTAACCATCTCTTATGTCTAAAATTAAGATCCTTTTGCTTGAACAAGTATTGGAGGCTACAATGATTCGTGTAAACCTCACATGGCACCCCATAAAGATAGTGCCTCCATATTTTCAATGCATGAACAATGGCTGCCAACTCTAAGTCATTGATAGGGTAATTCTTCTCATGAATCTTTAACTGTCGAGACGCATATGCTAGAACCCTGCCCTCTTGCATCAATACCGCTCCCAACCCAACACGGGAAGCATCACAATATACCGTAAAAGATCCTAAACCTGAGGGTAACACCAATACCGGTGTTGAAGTTAAGGCTGTCTTGAGCTTCTGGAAGCTCGCCTTACACTCATCCGACCATTTAAATGGGGCACCCTTCTGAATCAATCTCATCATCGGGGCTGCTATAGACGAGAACCCCTCCATAAAACGACGGTAGTATCCCGCCAAACCCAAGAAACTCCTGATTTTTGTGGCTGAAGTGGGTCTAGGCCAGTTCTTGACTGCCTCTATCTTCTTAGAATCTACCTGAATACCCTCTGCTGATACGACGTGACCCAAGAAAACTACTGAATCTAACCAGAATTCACACTTTGAAAATTTTGCATACAACTGATGATCCCTCAAAGTCTGGAGTTCTATACGGAGGTGTTGCTCATGCTCCTCCCGACTGCGGGAGTATATAAGAATATCGTCAATGAACACAATTACGAAGGAATATAGATAAGGATTGAAAACTCGATTCATTAAATCCATAAAGGCTGCTAGGGCATTAGTCAAGCCAAACAACATCACCAAAAATTCATAGTGCCAATACCTTGTCCGAAAGACTGTTTTAGGAACATCGGATGCCCTAATCTTCAACTGATGGTAGACCGATCTCAGATCAATTTTCGAAAACACACTGGCACCCCGAAGCTGATCAAATAAATCATCAATTCTCGGCAGCGGATACTTATTATTAATAGTAACTTTATTTAACTACCGGTAATCTATACACATTCTCATCGATCCATCCTTCTTCTTTACGAACAAAACTGGTGCACCCCAAGGCGAGACACTATTTATCAAGCAGGTCTTGCAACTGTTCTTTCAATTCTGGTGGGGCCATCCGGTATGGAGGAAAAGAAATGGGCTGAGTGCCTAGAGCAGCATCAATACAAAAATCGATATCCCTGTCGGGTGGCATCCCCGAAAGGTCTGCAGGAAACACTTCGGGAAACTCCCGAACAATAGGCACTGACTCTATTGAAGAAACCTCGGCATCAGAATCACAAATATGAGCCAAATAGGTCAAATATCCTTTCTCAACCATGCGACGAGCCTTGGCATAAGAAATCACTCTGCTGGGAGAATGACCAGGAGTCCCTTTCCATTATAATCGAGGTAATCCCGACAAAGCTAAAGTAATTGTCTTGGCGTGACAGTCCAAGATGGCATAATAAGGTGACAACCAATCCATGCCCAATATGATATCAAAATCGACCATGTCAAGAAGCAAAAAGTCTACACTAGTTTTAAGTCCCTCAATAATGACTACACACGAACAATACACACAATCTACAACAATAGCATCCCCCACCGACATAGACACATAAACAAGGACACTCAAAGAATCGCGGGGCACAACCAAATGCGAGGCAAAATAGGATGACACATAATAATAAGTAGACCCCAGATCAAACAAAACTGAAGCATCTTTATTACAAACTGAAATGGTACTTGTGATAACGGCATCAGAGGACTCTACCTCGGCTCTAGCTGGAAATGCATATAATCGGGGCTGGGCCCCACCACCCTGAACTGCATCACCGGGAGGACCCCTGACAGGTGGTCCTCCACCTCTAATGGGCTGGTCGCCACCTCTAACGGGATGGCCTCCACCTCTAGCATGCTGACCTTCACCTCTAACATTCTGACCTCTACCTCTGACTACTTGACCCCTACCCTTGGCTGGCTGGGCAGGTGGTTCTGCAGTTGGTGCCGGAACTATAGCACGAGAATTCTGGTACTGAGGCTGATTACCCAAAAATTTCAGACAAGATCTCCGAATGTTCCCATACTCACCACACTCATAACACCCATCCTGATACTGAGGCTGATCCTGACGAAACGGCTGACCACGATAATAACTCTGAAGAGGAGATGCTCTGATAGGGGCTGACTGATCAGAATAAGGCAAGTAAGAGCCACAACCACCTGAGGCACCATGGGACGTCTGAAGTTCTAAATTAAACGACCAAGAAGAATGGCCTCTGCCCTGAGTATCTCCGCCTCCAGATGAGGCACCGCTGAATCTACCGGAATGGCGAGCTCTCTTGTCTGCACCTGACCTCCCATCCCGAGAACTGTCTCAACTCTCCTGGCCACATTGGCCGCATCCTAAAATGAAATCTCAGTCCGTGTCTCCTTAGCCATCTGCAACCTGGTGGGATGGGCAAGGCCCTCAATAAATCTCCTAACCCTCTCCCTCTCTGTGGGCAATAAAATAATAGTATGCTGAGCCAAATCCATAAAGCAATTCTCATACTGGGTAACTGTCATTCCGCCCTGCTGAAGACGCTCAAACTGACGACGCTTCTCTTCTCTGGTAGTTATAAGCAAAAATTTCTCCAAAAAGAGGTGAGAAAATTGATCCCAAGTCAGGGCAGGTGACCCTGCTGGTCTAGTCAATAAATAATCCCTCCACCACTTCTTGGTAGAACCATTCATCTGAAACGCGGCGAAGTCGACCCCATTGGTATCCAAAATACCCATATTACGAAGAACCTCATGACAACTATCCAGATATTCCTGAGGATCCTCTGAAGTAGCTCCACTGAAGTGAACAGGGAAAAACTTGATGAACCTATCCAATCTCCACAAAGCATCGGAAGTCATAGCTGCCCCCTCAAAAATCGGGGCTGCAGCGACTGTCCGAACTACACTAATTAGGTTGGATGCTAAGGTCTAGTTCTGAGGAGTAGTCTGATCAGGAGTGTGGGTAATAAGAGTCTGGACCCCTCCTACAGCCTGAGATACGGCTGCTGCAACAAAGAGTGCGCCAGTCTGGGCACTCTTCATAAGGCCCACTAATCAGACCAAAGCATCCTGAAGTACCGGGGTAGCAATAAACCCCTCTGGGACCTGCGCTGGCCCAGCTATAACGATCTGAGCTGGAGCCCCCCATCAATCTCAATCTGGGGCTCCTCAGCTGGGGCTGCAGTATGAGAAACGGGCTGTGTCCTTCCCCTGCCTCGGCCTCTGCCCCTAATAGGAGCTGCTGCTGCTGGAAGACCAAATTGTTGGTCAGCAGAAGAAGAAGCACGTGTTCTCTCCATCTGCGAGAGAGTAGAAGAGTTCAATCAGTATTTGAGATACCAAGAATCGCACGACAGAGTAGAAATAAAAACTAAGTTTGTTCCTAACTTCATCGCCTTTGAGATATAAGTACAGATGTCTCCGTACCGACCGCTCAGAATCTATCAATCTTGTTCGTGAATTGTGAGACCTATGAAACCTAGTGCTCTGATACCAACTTGTCACGACCCAAATTCCCAACCCACGGGATCGTGATGGCGCCTAACACCACACTTGCTAGGCAAGCCAATGTTAGAACTTGATTAGCCATTTTCCTTTGAATAATTACTTAAGCACAATGAGAGAATTTGAAATAAACTAAATCTAATAATTTCCAATAATTCTAATCAGGAATAATATTCGATATGATGAAACGAACCATGAACTAAAACCAACTATATAACTACCCAAGGTCTGGTGTCACAATTAACGAACTACTAAAGAGTACTACAAATAATGGGCTGAAAGAATTATATATTTGTTTTTGAATGTAATAAAACGGTGTCTATAAAATTAAGAGAAGACTCCAGGAATCTATGGACGCCAGCAGATCTATCTCGTGTCTCCGAACGATGGTGTCAGCTACTAAAATCTCCTAACTCTGGCCGGTACCTGGATCTGCACAAAAGAGTGCAGAGTGTAGTATCAATACAACCGACCCCATGTACTGAGTAAGTGTCGACCCCATCACAGTAAAAATCAGAGTATGAAAACCTTTTTAATAAAATAAGAGCTTTTCCAAATCCTTATTTTTGAAAATCAATAAAACATAAATATTCTCCCTTATCGCTCCTTGTTGAGGCGCGCAACCCGCTCCCACCTGTCCACCCTTATTGCTCCTCCCTATATATATCACGCTTATTTCTCCTATTGCGGCGTGCAACCCGATCCCACCTGTCCACCCTTATCACTCGTTGTTTCAGCGTGCAACCCGCTCCCACCAGACAATCACATCACTTTATTTATAAAAATTTCCACAATTCAGGTCAAAACCTTTCACAATATTCTTGTCTCAACAAATTTCAAACAGATAGCTGTACAACTCATGAACTTCATCAATTATCATTTCACAATGAAACCAACCTGAATATATATATGAATCGTAAAACAATGTCATCCAATTCAAGTTTTATGTATCACCATGAAACCAAGGGAACAATCAACACTTCCAAAATACTGGGAACAATACTTGACAACAAGTCGACGAAAAACAATTAGACATGGAGGTATCAATGATCATAAAACAGTTTAAGCCAGGAACCAAATAAATTGGAAACAAGGAAGGGACCATGTTCCACAATAATTTTAGGGGTACATAGGTACTCGTCACTTCACCTATACACCAAACACATGCAAATTCACATAGCATTTAAGTGGGGATTCCTATTTCCTCAAGTCAAGGTAAAACCAAGCACTTACCTCAAATTTGCAGGCTACTCACTGCTCAATTATCACTTTTCCTTTCGAATTTTCCTATAGCCCGCTCGAATATAATCATAATTAGTTTAGTATCATTAATTTATGCTAAAGGAACTAACTTTACTGGAAAAATCATTGTTTTCCTAAGTTTTCTAAAAAAATATTAAAACTCGACCCCGGGCCCGCTTGGTCCAAAATCGGGGTTCGGACCAAATTCTGTTTACCCATTCACTCCCGAGCCCGAATATGCAATTAGTTTCGAAATCGGACTCCAATTTGAGGTCAAAATTCTATTTTTACAAAATTTCCTAATTCTACCCAAACCCCCAATTTCTACCATAAAATGTTTTGATTTTTTGATTGATAGGTGATGAAAAACATTGGGTAATTAAAAGAGAAGAGTTTAGAATTTTTTACCAACACTTTGGGGATGAAATTGTGTGAAGAAAATCGCCTCTAGGTCTTTGTAGTTCGAAAATATGAAGAAAATAGGATCTGCTCGATTTTTAAAAGCTGTTTTATATGACTGGGTAGGCCTTCATCGCGTTCACGATGGGCCAGCTGCGTTCGCGATGAGTCAAGCCCGTTGGCCTTCGTGTTCGTGATTAGGTGGCCGTGTTTGCATAGAGTAAGCGACTCCTCCTTCCCCAGACCCATTTACACATCGCGTTCGTGATGGCCTGGTCGCGTTTCCCGAAGGGTCTCCCCCCAGTGCTTCGCGTTCGCGTTTAGGGCCACACGTTCGAATAGCACAAAATGACCCCAGTGCAAATTCTACTCTACGTGTTCGCAAGTGGAGTAACGCGAACGCGAAGAACAAATTTACTGTGCACCAGAACAGCAAAAACAACAGACTTTAACATGTTCAAAACATCCCGTAGCCTATCCAAAACTCACCCGAGCCCTCGGGGCTCTAAACCAAATATGCACGCAAGTCTAAAAATATCATACGGACTTTCTCGTGCGATAAAATCATGAAAATAACATCTAAAATTATGAATTTAATCTCAAAACTCATCATTTTTCTCAAGAACACTTAAGTTTCACTATTTCTCAACCGGACGTCCGAATCACGTCAAATAAATTCCGATTCTTACCAAATTTCACAGATAGGACTTAAATATCATAACAAACCTGTACCGGGCTCCGAAACCAAAATATGGGCCCGATACCAATGAGTTCAAACATTAATTAATTTATTTATTTCCTTAAAAATCCAGCATGACAATTTTCTTTAAAAATTGATTTCTAAAGCTAGGGACCTCGAAATTCAATTCAGGGCGTACACCCAAGTCCCATATTTTATTGCGTACCTCCCGGGATCATTGAAACACGGATCCGGGTCCATTCACTTAAAATGTTGAACCAAGTCAACTAAAACCAAATTTTAAATTTCAAAAATTATTATTTTTCATATTTTCACATAAAAGCTTTCCGGTTTCACGCTCGAACTATGCACGCAAAATCGAGGTAAATACAATTAATATTTTTAAGGCTAATGAGCCTGGAAAGGAGTCTTAATTTATAAGATGACCCTTTGGGTCATCACACTAATATTATAGTAGTAGTAGCGAAAAGGAAATAGTTTCACTTTGTCTCCAAAAGTGACATGATTACGTAGGACTTTTTTATCACACATGAGTTATAATTTTGACCAATTGTGTTATCAAGCCTCCGACTAGCTAATCATAAGAGAATACCTTCTTTAGGTGTATCCACGTCCACCTTCTAAGTAGTGATTAATCATTCTAGCTACTTACACGTGGATTAATGGCCACAAAATTAAGAATTATCTCAAATTACTTAAAGAACTATTTATTTTTAACACACTTTATACACCTTGCTGTCATGGTCATATGGTACCTTGTATGACACTAGTCCATAAATACGGGGTATTGTAGCTTGGATCGTATTTTATCTCAAAATGTCAATCTTCGACGCAATTTATTTTCTTCGGTTTGCTTACCCTCTCACCTTCACAAATTTACTCATCACTTGTTTGAAATAACATAATGCTTATAATCTCAAAATAATCTCATTCCCAAACTTAGGTCGATTAACTTACGACGAAACTTTAACATACGAAAATGCGGGATGTAACATCTCATTTTTCGAGCTTCCATCAATTTACGAGCTAATCTTTACACTGATGCCCGACTTTTTATATGGTATTCCTTTTTTATTTGATATTGGCACTTGAAATTTATGAGATGTTAATGTAGAGTACGAGATTTACAAATTCATGTTCAAAAAGAAATATTTGGAAGATTATGTAACTTACAAATTTACCCCATCATTGTTGTATGCTTCATATCTACTTATGTTTTATTATATTGCTTGATTGGGACTTTAGTAAGTGTCTATGTCGACTCCTCATCACTACATCTCCGGGGTTAGGCTAGATACTTACTGGATACGTGATGATTTACGTATTCATACTGCATTCTGCACTAAATGTGCAGGATCTGACAGGTTCATTTGGTGATCACCTTGGCACGTAGGTGCACCTGTTGAGGAGACATAATGTGGGTTGCATTCCAGGTTATGCATCATAGTCCATTGAGTCTCCATTGTATTACTTATGTTATACTGTCTTATTACGTTCAGGACATATATTGTATTATCATTGTACTCCTTAGAAAAATGTTCATGCACTTATGACACCGGGTTTTGGGAGTTCTTACTGGTTGTATAGTATCGTAGTTGGCGTAATTATTATCATTTTACCCTGAAAATTCTATTTTATACCATTTTAAGTAATGGAGATTATGATTTCATAAGTAATAAAATTAGTAAATAAATTGATAAAGTAATGTTGGCTTGCCTGACGGCAGCGTTAGGCGTCATCACGACCTATAATGGAATCTGGATCGTAATCTGGGCCGTGACACTAGCCATACCTTCGAGCTGCACTTAGCGTGCTTAGATATTTGTTGAAAGATCCAAATCCGGGCCTTTTTATGTCTTCCTCTTCCCCCCTTTAAACTACTGACATTTTGTGATTCTGCTTGGGGGTCTTTCTAAGACACACACAAATTTGTCAACGGCTTCTCTATTTCACTTGATTCTTCTCCCATTTCCTGAAAATAAAAAAAAGAGGACATCAGTTTCAGCTAGCCCAACCGAAGAGGGATATAGATCTATGAGACAAGTGGTGGCAGAACTCACCTGGTCAGTTGTCTCTTCGACGATCTCTTTGCCTTATCTCCCTTCCAATGCCACTTCATTCTAATAATCAGGTTGCGATACACATCACCAAAAACCCTGTGTTTCATGAATGGACGAAACATGTTGAGATCCACTGTTATTTTGTGAGGCAACAATTTCTTGTTGGTCTGATTTCCCTTTCTTATGTCCGATCTTCCTCTCAACTCGCCGATCTCTTTAATAAGTCTCTCACTGGACCCATTCATCATAGTCTGTCAGGCAAGATGGGGATTCGCCCCACCCCCAGCCCCGACCCCCGCTCCAACTTGAAGGGGGTGTTGGTGATAATACAAATTTTGGAGTTGATACTGGTTGAATCTAAGGTGTATGAATGGAGAAACAAAGGTTCATTGACGATGATTCTGGATAATTCTCATATTTAGGTTGAGTTCGAAGGTTTGTGTCTGAAGAAAGAACTTAGGTTTTAATGTCAATGAACGGATGAGGTGCAATTGCATGTGATAATCCGATGGCTATGAAGAAATGGATCTATCAGGTCATTAGTATTTGGGTTCAGGCTTCTCTTCTCAATTTGGTCGTAACAACTTTGGGACCAAAATGGAACAACATTCTTTGGGCCTACTCAGCTAATGCAGAAAATTTCTTTTAATCTTTCTTCTATTTTGTCATAAACAAAATCATTGTGTAAGAGATTTATATCATGTTTTCATATTTATGTCAAGTTAAACTAAGATAAACAATTTAGAGTTAAGGAAACTATTTACTATTTGGAGATAATCCTTACTTTCTTCTTTCATAAATTAAAGGAGAAAAAAAATCCTTTTTTTAAAATTTTTTTTTGAAGTCTTTTTGTTTATTTATCCACTTCAATTCTCTTTCTTGAGATGTCACTCCATTCACATTTTAATTGATATTTTGAATGATCAAAGTAATAGTTTACGTCTTTGTAATTTTATTTAATCGCATTGTAACTTGACTTAACTTGATAGTTAGAGAAAATAGAAAGTCTCTCTTGAGAAATATAGTATGATTCATGACTTGCATTCGTTGCAGAGTCCGGAATCCAATTATTGGGTGTTTTTGACAAGTGTGATGTTAATAGGTGTAAAAAAAAAAGGAACCAAACTATGTATAATGCGGTAATAAACCGCGCTATACATTAACTGTGTTATAGCCGTTAAGGTATAGCGCGGTTATTTCATGCGTTATACATGCATAGCGCATATTTTTTCCGCGCTACGCTGACACCATCAGACGGAAACGTATAGCGCATGAAATAACCGCACTATACTTGTATAGCGCATGAAATAACCGCGCTATATATGTTATTATATCGCCCCTTCTTCACCAATCGACAAAAACCCCCCATTTTTAAATCCCCCCCCAACAACGCTCCCTCCCCCCCAATTTGTTTCCTCCAAAAAAATACAGTGGGTCCTATCCGTCACAAAAAAAGACAAGCACGTAGGTCCCACACCCTAGCACAACATTATATTGTTGTGGTTTCTTCGTTTTGGACTTAAATTTTCAACTTCTCTACTTTCTGAAAATCATAAATTGAGGTATTCCGATTTAGTTTATGTCGAAACTCATATAATAATGCTTATTAGTTGAGTTGAATGTGTTTCCATGTCGTTTTGTATTTTGTTTGTGAAACTAGTTTGTTATATTGGAAACTGGTAATCCGAAACTAGTATGTATATTGGAAATTAAAAATGTTAATTAATATCTTTACTTTTTTACATGTATTTTCGTGAATGTTATGTGATTAAAATGTATTTGTTGTTTATATTTAGTTTAGATTATTTATTAGCATAGTAAAATATAGATCCTTTTAGCGTAGTAAAATGTAGAGCCTTTTAGCGTGGATTTCCTGTAGTTTAAGTATCTCTTATACTGATAGATGAAAGATAATATGATAGGTTGGTGCTACTGGGCCTCAAATATATTCTGTCCAATTAACTAATTAAGAATTAATAATTTAATTTATAAAACAAACACACAAGATTATAAAAATATTGAAATTGACACACATAATTATTAATTATAGTTTGGTGCTGCTGGGCCTCAACTATCGAGTCTGGAACCCACACACACGCACACACACACACACACACACACACACACACACACACACACA
>ML434821.1:2992-13168 GCA_005239525.1 Nicotiana knightiana | reverse complement strand
ATTATAAAAATATTGAAATTGACACACATAATTATTCATGATAGTTTGGTGCTACTGGGCCTCAAATATCGAGCCTGGAACCCATAGATATATATATATATATATATTCTGTCAAATTATATAATTAAGAATTAATAATTTAATTTATAAAACAAACACACAAGATTATAAAAATATTGAAATTGACACACATAATTATTCATGATAGTTTGGTGCTACTGGGCCTCAAATATCGATCCTGGGACCCATAGATATATATACCGTGTCCAATTAAGTATTGTATAACTCTAAAAATTAATTATTTAATTTACAGATTAAACATACAATTAATGTTGTTTAATTTACAGTTGACGACATGGACATGCCGCCTATACATCCCGGACCTTACTCCGATGAGCTATTAGTGCTACAGGGTGATCATAGGTCCGCCCACGTATGGGAGGGAGAGTTACTGTCCCTGACTTTCCGTTCCAGGAGAGTGGATGACCTGTGGGATTTTATGAGGGACAGATATCTCCATCCCTGTGTAGTCCAGCGCCTGCAGGATACGAGATTCTATAGGATTTTTGAGATCGGGCGGCTGCAGCTCGATTGTGCTTTGATCACGGTATTGATTGAGCGGTGGCGACCCGAGACGCACACTTTCCACCTTCCCATTAGCGAGGCCACCATCACGGTGCAGGACGTGGAGGTTTTATATGGCCTGCCCGTTGATGACTTGCCCGTTGCACTGCCTCAGCATATGAGATATATGGCGTGTGGGCATTATTTGGACATGCTGCAGCAACTCACGAGTTTCAGGCGACAGGACGAGACTGCATCGTCGGGGGCCAGTCGGATGATTTTGACATCTATTAAACAACACCTGGAGATACTGCACCCCGACATCACCGGCGATACGGACGAGTTACATATTCACCGGTATATGAGGTTGTTATTGCTTCTTCTATTTGGGGGAGTCTTGTTCCCGAACACTTCGGGGAACCTAGTCAGCCTGCGATTTCTTCATCATCTTCAGCTGCTAGATGATTTACCCCTGTACAATTGGGGTGCTGCTGTTCTCGCCTACATGTACAGGCAGATGTGCCGGACGAGCATGGGCACCCAGAGTGACATTTGTGGTTTTCTGCCGCTTCTCAGGTGACAACATATTCGAATAATATGTTCATTAGTTTCAATTCTACCTAGTTAGAATTTATCTTAAACCTTACGTCAACTTTGTATGTTAGGTTTGGTCCTGGGAGCGGTTCCTGTAGTTTCAGCCACCTCTACCACCATTACCTCTGAATTTACCAACTCTGTTTCTCCCTCTATCTAGGAGGTGGGTTCTCCGCCGTAGAATTTCACGAGAGTATGATGCTCATCATAATCTCCCCCTCTGCAGGGATGTGTTGGATCTGCTGGAGGGCGCACAGGTAAATATGTACCTAAACTTACTTGGTATAGATTAACTTAGTGTTGTGCATACTCAAGTTTTATGTTCTTATTTAATAGTTCATCTGGACGCCATACAACGACGACTTGATAGGTGGCCTGCCAGATTATTGCTCGACCGGCCGACTGATGTGGAGCACTTCCATCCCGCTGATATGCCTCAATATTGTGGAGCATCATTCCACGTAGGGGGTACTTCACCAATTTGTCCATTTGCAGTATGTACCGAGGGGGCTTACATGGGAGCCTACACATTATCAGAGGGATGATCGTTCCAGGGAGGACGACATATTTATAGCATGGGTAGCGGCGCAGGTCCATACTTGGGACCAACGAGCTCACCTGATTCCGCCCCACCTACACAGATCCAGGCGGAGACTATCCATATGTATACTTCCTGGTGCCGCCGCATTACCCGACTTTTTATCGGGAATCCCATTCATCAAGCTGGCAGTCGGTACGTTCCATACGCCGGGCGGCACGAGGCCCTAGTATGTTTTCTGTTATTATTAATTATATAATTGTGACTTAGTGCACTTAGTGAAATATATGTAGTTTATATTTTATACGTTGTGCAGGCTATTGGACTACATACAGTCTATCAGATGGGACTGTAGATGAAGGAGCATGTCGGTGATCCTGCGGCCGCTTTGCATGATTACGACCGAAGATTTGTAGAGGTGGCTGCCCGGACACTGCTGCGAGCCCGAGAGGATCAACACTTGGGACACGAGACTGATTATGTGGATCCAGGTCAGTATCAACGAGGCAGGGGTGTCGCACGAGGTGGTGGTGCCCGACGAGGTGGTGGTGTCCGACGAGGTGGGGGTGCCAGACGAGGTGGTGGGCGGAGAGGAGGTGGTCCCCAGCAAGGGGGCGTTGAGGCCCCTACTGATGATGTTGTTGCTGATCTGTCGAGTGGCCTACATAAGGCGGACATGCCGTCATACAGTCTTGGGATGCATCTCACTCCGGGGACTTCGCATGTGACCCCGTCAGGTCCATTATTGATCACAGGCACAGACCTTACTGGAGTGGATTGGGATACATACTTCCCAGGCCCATCTACCGCTCCTGAAGATCGGCCGACCCTAGATTTGCATAGTGGGCGTTGGCTGAGTTATGGCTCATCATCACAGGCGCATGTATGTTTTTATTAATATTGAATTTAAATTTATTTTTATTCTTCTCCATTATTTTCCATAACTTTATTAATTTCCTTTTTAAGGATTCATCCCCACCTGTTACGGAGGCCCCTTCGTGCGATGTTGACATGGCTGCGACAGATGATTACATTCAGGAGCCCGACAAGACCATGGTAAGACAATTTAAATTCTTGTGACTTAATATGTATTTTCCTATACTGAGCTGACTAATCTTTTTTAGGTTTCTACTGATGATCATCCTGCAGCGCATCCGGCTATAAAGAGGCGACTTGATGATGATGATCCTGATAGCGTACCCGAGCGGGATGGGATGCGCCTTCGGCCAACGGCTGTGTTGAAGCACACCGGATGCGAGACACATTGATTTTTTTTCTTGTATTTGATGTAAATAATAACAACAATTTTTATGTTTATATAATATGCGCATTACTTGTTTATTTCCCCAATCATTATTTAGTTTAATACTACAATATAAACACAAACATTAAAACTTAACATAATTAAAATTCAGTACAACTAATGAAAATACATGACAAGGAAACATAAAAATAAAGTACTAGACTAAACACATACATGTCAATGTTTAGTCACTGCCGCCCATTATTCTCTGCTCCAACCACTTACATTGTTCTTCTAGCCTATTTTTTCTTATTCCACCTCTTTTAGTTTCGCCTCCACCTCCTCAAGTTCTCGTTTATGTTGTCTTTCACGTTCCCACTGTTTTAAACACAAATTATGAAGATGCTGCAAAGATTCTTTGTAGCATTCCTGATAACATGGTTCATCAACCCATACCACAAACTTGCAAATAGGTTCGTCGGGAACCTTATAAAACTTGTTCATACAATGCCAGTAGAGGCGTCCAACTTCACCATTATCCCAACAACTATTTATCATGCATTTTTTTCCGCACTCACACCTTGGTACATAAGGACGTTCATCCATTTGTGACAGCGTTAAAAAAACCTTGCTTTCCTTAAAAGATTTGCTATTAGTTATTGTTGTTTCGTACCCGTCAGAATGAGCCCATTATTTATAGGCAAGGCAACACACATAACGTAGTATTTAGCCGCGCTATATATGCACACAACATAGTATATAACCGCGATATGCTTGGCGTGTTAAAGATTCTAACGGGTATGAAACAACTTTTTGTCAGTTGGGCAGCTTTTTCAGTTCGACAAGACAACACACATAACGTAGTATTTAACCGCGCTATATATACACATAACGTAGTATTTAACCGCGCTATATATATACACATAACGTAGTATTTAACAACGCTCTATATACACATAATTTTATTTTATAAATCTTGCAACATAAGCAAAACAACTAATTATTACAATATAAACTCATTGATAGTTGGGCACACTAGAAGAACACCCACCACAAGTTTGATTACTATTGCCACCCAACCCAGCTGAAGGGCATTTCGACGGTCGTGTCCTGTTTGCGAGCATATACCACATTGCGCGCATAAACGGTATCACTAACATCTATTTGGTTCCATATACACGTTCTCTTCTGCACCTGTATTCGATGCAAATAGGACTTGTTACACACCATTTAAATGGTTCTGGCGGCCAATAATGCTCAACACCCACTGACTGCATCTGCCCACTCTAGGTGTTTAGGTACTTGGCAATACTATATTGTTGATCAACGTAGTTGGTTATACCTAAACCAACATGTTTAAAGCACTTGATGGCATGCGATCAAGGCATGTGGTAGATGGATCATTTCCCACAAGAGCATAACCTTGTAGATTCATTTACAGTTTGTACATTATTCCCCCGATTTTGATGGATAGCGGTGCGAACTTCAAAAATATTTCTTTCGTTATCATAATACAAAAATGAATGCCAATGTGCTCGATGCCTGTATTTCTCAAATCTCTTCATCGGCACTGGCATAAATTCAACACCCTTTTCCATCAATGATGTTGCAGCTGCAGACCTTTCAACAAACCTCTCCGCCATCTGCTTGAACGACATCCGAACCATGGCAGTGACAGGCAATCCTCTTGCTGACTTCAATAATCCGATGAAAGACTCTGACACGTTTGTAGTCATAATTTCCCATCGTCTGCCACCATCCGCATGCAAAGTCCATTTTTCAGGGTGATATCGTAGCAACCAACGATAGGATGCCTCGTCTTCTTGCCTGATAGATTCCATGTGCCTCCGAAATTTATGCTGAAGGTGGTCTGTTGCTTCCATCCACATCAATCATGCAGATCCTTGTTGGGATATGCCTTCTGGAAATTAGCCTTAAAGTTCCTCACACAGTAATGGTGGTAGGCATAAGGTCTTGCCATGCATGCAAGTTCTCCACAGAACTTAAGATACCACCGTGTTGATCAGATATTAGACAAATATCAGAACGCTGTTTGACAACGTGCTCTTTCAAATGGTTCAAAAACAACGTCCATGTCTCTTGGCTTTCATTGGCACAAATAACAAAATCTAGAGGAAATATCTGTCCATTAGCATCTACTGCAACGGCTATCAACAACTTGATATCGTACTTTCCATAGACATGGGTGCCGTCTATGGGTATTATGGGTCGGCAATGCGAAAAACCATCAATTGCTGGTTTAAACGCCCAAAACACGTAATTGAATATATATTCTAGTTTTCCCGGACTCCGATCAAGCTTTCATTCAATAACTGTCCCGGGGTTAAAGTGCTGCAATGTGGCCATGTACTTGGTAACACTGCAAATGACTTATCTCAGTTACCACAGACAATTTCAAACGGTCGTTTGCGCCCGAGATATGCCTTTCTTTTGTTAATGGTATGGCCATATTCCTGATAGACTGATGTAATGCACTCTTTGATTTTATACCTTATGGACGCTTCAAGGTATGGAGTAAGGACAAGAGAAATCAAGTCAATATCCAAGTTGAAGTGATTCCCGTTGAATGTGTCCATTTCACATGTGTGGGTGGGAATGCATTTACCCACTTTCCACATACATGTCTTCTTCTTGCTCGCACGCAACATCCAATGACATGGCCAAAACCACCTGCGAAAAACAACCTTGTATACATCCGGACTTGACTCCCATACCTGCATCTCATGACACTTTTTTACGTTCTTCATTTTACAAGCCCTGCTTACGCGCGCTTTATCAGGAAAAAACATGCCCTTTGCCAGTACCATTGATCTAGACTCATCCCATATTGCTGTTTGAATTTCATCAAAATCCCTTGTGAGAGCTTCCACATCCGGCATGCTTGTCAAGTTATCAATGTAAGGAGACTCCTTTGAATGAAACGACACTCGGGACTCGTACACTCTTCGTCTGGGGGGGGGGAGGGGGGGAGCATACTCTCTCATCAAATCAGGTCCTTCATTCTCATCCTCCTTATCACCATCCTCATGAGGGAAGGGTGTCTTGTCTCCAGATTCCTTGGCATTGTTGTCGTAATCACTGTTCTCTTCCTCACTCTGTGCATCTTCCAGATCCTGATTTAATACGTCATCTTCGGCAATTGAGTGAGGACATGTGGTTCAACTTGGTCGCTTTCATTGCACAACCAACAAAATAATAAGCTACTGAAATTAATAAATACTTTCCATATAGATGTATCACTTCACTTACAAGTCTTAATGTGATGAAATTCCATGATGGACATTTTCATGTAGGTGATGACTCCGGATGGACCACCATGATCCAACACACCAAAACTAGGCATACTCCAACTATGCGTGGGTTCATAACTTGTAAAATTCATATCCGACCGATATCCCGCTGTGGAATATATGAGCGTTAATACAAATTCAATACAACAAAAATATACATTGTAACACAAAGGAAAATTGAAGTTTACCACTCGTCTTGTGAATTATGTAAAGCAGGAGAGAAATTATTTCCTCGCTGCTCATTCGCCGGCGGTGATAAGTTTAAATCAAGGCAAACTCTTTCATCCGGAACCTGTCCGGCAACAACTGCTCCAGAATAACCACCTGTTGAGTGGGGGTTATCCCTACTATGCTGTCACGACCCCAAACCTAAGCCGGCCGTGATGGGTCCTATCATTGAACTAGGCTAGCCAACAATCGCATAGTGACATAATATTTTCATAATTTTAACAAAAAAAACCAAACAAATAGTCTAACTACTACCCCTAAAATCTGGAGTCAACATGTCATGAGCATCTACGAGTGGTACAAAATAACCCTACTGTCATAATACATCAAGTCTCGATACGCGGAACTAAGTACAAAACAAGAAATGGGAAAGAGATGTTGTTGATGTTTTAGACGTCAATACCACACAAGAAGATAGGTTACTTTATGTGGTACCCAATTTTTGAGTGTTGTCTCAATAGAAGAACCTGGTTCTTATTGATGTACTTACTTGTACTGTTGCAGAATATTAAAAGCAGTAAAGTAAAAACACAGAGATTTTTACGTGGAAAACACCTGGCTCAAAAGGTGAAAAAACCACGACCTACTCCTCAGTAGGATTTTCTCAAACTCTTCACTAAAACTCTTAGCCAAACAGACTTACAAAATAAACTCTTTTGTAATCCTAGGGCTAACTCTAATCCCTTTATAGTAACTAGCCCCTAGCTAATTTCTACAAGCTTCAAGTTAACTCTAACTTTAACAATGTGTACCTATTACAATTTCTTCTATGAAAGCTGAAAAGATACAAAATTAAAACTCCAACTACAATCAACTAGACTCAATAATTAGTCAGATGGAACTGGCTCTTCTAGTTGAACTGTAGCCTTTTAATCGCACAATGATTCTGCTAGCAAAATAACTCTGGGAACTTTGCTTTCAGACTTTGATTCACTTCAGCTTTTGTGCGTGTAGAATTCCAGCAGAAATACATCAAGTATTTATAGAGTCAGTTGTTGAGCTTGTCGTCCAATTCTAGTCCAACTCTACCTGGGTGAACAAATTCGTATCAAACTCAACTTTCTTTCTTTTGTTACTTTCCTTGCTGAATTCGACTTCAATCTTCTCATCAGTATGCAACCTTTTCGCATTAGGAGAAACTCTCTTTTTTCATTGATGTTTCACATTCACAAATATCTCTTATGCATATACGGTTCATGTTCCAGCTATTCAGTTCAAGATGTGTGCTCTGATGGACCTGGGTTCATCTCTCACAATGCTATGAGTAGCTCTTACTTTTGGAGCAGGAACATCAGCAACTTCAGAAATTTTTCTTTTCTTTGAAGGAACTGGGTGAGTTGCCTTCTTGGACTTCTGAATCCTTCTTTTATTGGGGTTATAGGACTCCCGCAGTTTCTTCAGCCTTTCAGCCAATGTTTCTTCCCCAGATGAACCAGGTTCATCTGTTCCTTTATTCAGACTAGAAAGACTTGCTACGACTATGCTTCCCCCTAAATCTGTGACGTTTTCTCCAACAGTTTCAGGAATGGGACCACAGATAACCAACATGGTACCATCCTCCCCAGATCCCCTCTCAACTTATTTTCCCTATCTTTCAAGAATTCTTTCTTTTCTATCACCCCTCTTCCTTTTAGTAACTTCAACATCAATAACAGACCCAACCAACACGAATCTTTTATCAGCAGAAGCAAATTCAGAATTGATTTCAGGATTACCTTTTCCAGAACTGGTTGAACCAGGTACGTCTTCCTCATTGGCTGATTTAAAAGATTCACTGGACGAATCTGACTTAGTACCTTTGTCTGCTTTAATAAGATCCTCCAAGAATTTTTCCCTAGTCCCAGAAGCAACAGATTTTCGGGCAAAAACTTTGACACGACGATTCTTGGGGGCAGGAGTAGGGTTTGGAGTGGGTTCAGGAATGGGTGTATTTTCAGGGGTTGACCAAATTTCTAGTGATTGAGAACTGTATACAGATGGAGAATTGGAGACAGATTCAGAATCTCCTCCATTGTAATCACGATTAGGTGATTAATTAGAAGAAGAAGTTGGTGGTGGTGAAGACATGATTATGTATTGTTAGGAAGAAAAAAGGCGAGTAATCAATTTTAGTTTGTGTAGAATGAGTTGAACTTGGTTTGAAGGTTGCTTTATGAAGAGAAGAGTAATGATGACCTTTTATAAGATGTGGCTAGGGAGATTTCAACATGCAGAATGTGTACTCAAGTAGGAGTCTAATCGCCGAAGTACTGATTTGATTAGACATTTAATTTTCCCCTAAAACTAGGCTAATTAAGTGAAGACTGGACTTCTTGAAACTGGTTCAATTTGGGTGATTACGAAGTATTTGAATTTGAACCAATTATGGAAAGAATCCTGCTCATGTATGACTGTAATTGAATTAATATATGGAGAAGAGTACGTACCTCGTCAGTCAGATGAATCAGCATGGATGAACCAGGTTCATCCTGTTAGAAATCTTTAAATTGCCTCAATTTACAAAGATAGATAAACATCATTAGTATCCAGGGAATCATATTAATACATGGCACAAGAGTATGGAAATAAAGACATGATGCAGAGCAATTATTAATCTGATTAAGTACCTAATTTTCTAGCCAAAATTTTTTTTTCCATTTTTTTTAGTTTTATTTTTTCAATCAGGTGATCTTAATCATCCCTAATTCCATCCTGTTTCTCTCAAAATGCTCCCTACTAAGTGATTTAGTTAATATATCAGCAATTTGATGATCACTAGCACAAAATTCGATTGAGATCATTCCCTTTTCATAGTTATCCCTTAGGAAATGGTGCCTAACATCTATGTGCTTAGTCCTCTTGTGATGAACAGAGTTCTTCGTCATAATAATAACACTAGTGTTATCATAGAAAATAGGAATGCATCCCACATCAATACCAAAATCCATGAGTTGTTGCTTGATCCATAACAACTGGGCACAACATGAGGCTGCAGCCACATATTCAGCCTCAGCAATAGACAGGGCTACTGAATTTTATTTCTTGGTAGCCCAAGACACAAGGCATGAACGCAGAAAGTGAGCCATACCTGAAGTACTTTTCCTGTCAACCAGGAATCCTGCAAAATCAGCATCAGCATATCCTACAAGGTCGAAATTACTACCTTTAGGATACCAAAGGCACAAATCAGTGGTGCCTTTCAAATATCTCAAAATTCTCTTTACTCCAGTAAGGTGGGACTCCTTTGGATTTTCCTGAAACCTAGCACACAATCCCACGCTGAACACAATATCAGGTTTGCTGACAGTGAGATATAATAGAGACCCAATCATCCCTTTGTATAGCTTCTGATCAACAGATGAACCAGGTTCATCCAAATCCAATTTTGTAGCTGTGGCTATGGGAGTGTCTATTTCTTTTGAGTCTTCCATTTTAAACTTCTTGAGCAATTCTTTCACATACTTTTGTTGGTGGATCATTGTTCCATTTGGGTTTTGCTAATTTGCAAGCCTAAGAAATTTTTTAGCTCACCCATCATACTCATCTCAAACTCAATTCCCATTAGCATAGCAAATTCCTTGCTCAATTATTCAGAAGTCGCCCCAAATATAATATCATCCACATATATTTGCACAACCAGGAGATCCTTACCCTTTTCCCTTAAGAACAAGGTACTATCAATTTTGCCTCGTTTGTACCCATGTTCTAGCAGGAATTTT
>ML434820.1:79640-164222 GCA_005239525.1 Nicotiana knightiana | reverse complement strand
TAAAACTCTTCTTCTTCTCAAACCCTTCTTCTTCCTTCTCCTAAACAAAGAAAAAAAAGGGAACCCTTCTCCCCTCTCAAGCTCAAGCACTCATACACACCTCAGGTTCATCTTCCACCAACACCCTGCCCTCCCCTACACTTCTCACTCCTTTCCCACCACAGGTATGTGTCTTCTTCTATAGTTTTTTTTGTTCTTTATTTTTTGTTTTTAATTTGGTAATTTTCTTTTTTTTTCCTTTATTAAAAGTTGTAGTTTATTCTTCTTATTTAGTAGAAATACTTGGTAGTGTATGATTCGTACTGGTGGGTGATGGTATTTGGGGGTGTGGTATGTCTTGATTTAATTGGGGTGATGTTTGGGAAATTGTGGTAGAAGTTGGGGCTTCAACTTGTTAAATGGGGGCTCCGATGAATAATGCCCACCATATGTTTGTGTAAATGCCTCACTGAAGGACAGTTATTGTGACCAATTGTAAGGTGAAGTCTGAGTAACCACATTGGGTCACCTCATTGGTGCTAATTCATGATGTGCTTTTTGTAGGTACAATGGCTCCCCGAAAGCGTCAAGCCACCGGCTCCTCCTCAGGAAGACAAGCAGGTTCTTCCTCCGGAAGGCCATGGAGGTCCGGTTACACTCGGCCCTTCAACAGCATTAAATTTGTATCCGCTAAGGCCTAGGATAGGTTTACGGCAAAGGAATCAAAGGCAGCCATACCTGAACGTGGCCAAGACATGGACTCACTTAGGCGTTACTGCCAAAGAATGTATAATGAGTTGATGCGAAGGAGACTAGATGTGTTCGATGAGGAGCCCGATGAGGCTAATGCCATGATAGTGAGGGAGTTTTATGCGAACTGCCCGGAACATAACAATTATGTGGTAACAGTGAGGAAGAAGCAGGTAAACGCCTTCGTGGAGGCCATTCGGACGTTTTACCGGTTGCCATGCCCCGTGGATATGTACGAGAACAACTATGAGGTATATGGCCGGTGCTATACTCAGTGGGAAACGTTCCTCCCAACCATTTGTGTCCCAAACGCATATATAAAGTGGTACAAGTACGGGCAGAAGTTTCACTTGTCAGCCCTCACCTTTGAGGCTAAATGTTGGCTTTACCTGATTAACAACCGCCTACTCCCATCCCACAACACCTCGGAGGTTAACATTCCTCGCGGGTGTTTGATCTAGTGCTTCATGACAGACCGCGAATTTGACGTGGCCAAGCTTATGCATGAGGAGATGTTCGTCCGATGTAAGGTGTAGAGGTATGGTTTCTTCTTCCCATATTTGGTCACCATATTGTGCCTTGCAGCTGGAGTACCAGGAAACTTGGCGGTGGATGGCAGAGTGTCAACAGTGTACGCCTTCAGAGCTGATAGGGTCACTACTGGAAAGGAAGCAATAGTCGTTGATGATGAGGAGGAGGAGACTGAGTCGGATGAGGAAGCTGAGAAGGAAGCGCAACAAAATGTGGAGGAGGAGCAAGAACATATGGAGGAGGAGGAGCCCACTCAGGCACAGGCTGCTGATATGGAGGGACCGTCTAGGGCCCGTCGAAGTTATAGGCCAGACCACCTGGAGCAGGACATGGTGGAACTACGCACTTCGGTCACAGATCTGGGTGCGCGAGTTGATGTCGTAGCTACCCAACAAAAGAAATCTGAAAAGAAAATCATGGGCTGGATCCGAGCCCTGGGTCGCGCTTTCCATCTGGATCTAGGGACACTCTCCGACCAGGACTGAGCTTTTAGGGAAGTCCCCTTACCTCTCTGTTTATTTTGATTTCCATGGCATGTCCTCATATTAAGTGTGGGGTGGGGGAAGGATTCCCTTGTACATGTATATATGTAGATCAAAAATGGGTAGTCGTTTTCTTTATTTTTCTTGTGAGTTAGCATAATTGTTAGTTTTTTTCATTATTTTCTTTAGAGTTGTTTTTGCTTCTGTGTTTGTGATTGTAAATAGTAGTGTAATTAATTAAGTCGTCTTGGCTCGACGACGGATCCCATTCGACGGGGTTCTTGAGGGTCTAAGTTGACCACAAAAAAAAATAGAAAATATAGTGGACTCTTCCTGATGACGGACTTCTTAGGCAGTTTTCTTGAGGTAAGCTAGTCCAAATAAAATACCAAAAAGATTTTTTATTTTCTTTTTAGGTAGTGTAGATACTCCCACTTGGTTTTTCTTTTGACCGCGGTTCTTTTCCAAGTATTTATCTTGAACCGGGTATAGTTAGTTTTTTTTTTTATATTTAGTTGTTAGGTGTTTTAGGCAAGGAGCTGAAATAAGAGAAGCATCCCTTAGCGTTGTTACACCCGAACACGAAGTACCCTAGAGTGTGACACTTAGGCTCATTTGTTGACTCTTGTGTAATGCCTTAAATTTGTATGTTGTAACTGACTTGAATGCTCGGTGGGAGTGTCTTGATAAGCTAATCTAGAGTGAGTCATGTTCCATATGTGTGTGAGGTGTCGCATTGTATTCTGTGTCCACATTCGATGCCTAGAACTTGCCCTGTGTGTTTGCAAAGCGAAATAGTAGTTCGTTCAGTCTTAGAAGTGATATAGGTATTTCTTTGTTAAGCCCGATATAAAAGTGTATCCACCTGATTGTAATTTACCATAGTTAACCCCATTGAGCTTATAAGTCTATTTCTTTGGCAACCACATTACAAACCTTACCCAGTTGTTTGAATGGCCTGTCTATTTGAACCATGTACCTCCCATGAGCACTTGAATTGTTAGAGATTATGTAAAAGTCAAAGTGTGGGGTGGTGGTTTGGTTTTTGAGTGAAATCAAAGAAATAGAACGAAAGGTGAAAAATGGTGAAAAAAATGAAAGAATAAGCGCCACTTGAAAAAAAAAAGAGAAAGGACAATGAATAAATGAAGTCCTTAATAAGTGGTGATTAGATAAAATTGCACCTAATGGAGTTTGGGGTAAATATAGAGAGAAGTGTGGTGGAAATTATGGTCGGGCATAAAAATGGTCTGAAATCTAATGTAATTGTATTAAAAGTGCTTAGGGAGGTTAGTCACTATATCTAAATATATCCTACCCGTCCCTTAGCCTACATTTCAACCAAATGAAGACCTAATTGATCTTAGACTGAATGGGCTCGATTAGTAGAGTATTACACTACGGGCAAGCCTATGGTGTATCTTTGTGGCATATGAATGTTCTTTCCGAGAGTGAGTGAATTCTTTCTATTTGAGTTCATACATGTTCGTAATATTATTCTTGTGGAACTACTCTCGTGTGTGTGATGTGAGGGCACTTGATTCATGAGGTAAAGGTAAGTCTTGACCTCTGGTTAGAGTATTTTGAGGAAGTAGGAATATTGCATGGCATGTGAAAGTCGACCCTTGAGGCATGGATGTTACATTGCTAGGTATAACTCCTGTAATATGTTCTTGATGTGACACATTAGGGAAATGCTTGATGAAAGGACCTTTGTAGAGTATAGTGGATTGCTCGAGGACTAGCAATGATTTAAGTTTGGGGTATTGATAATAGGCTAAATTCACGTAGTTTAGTGTATATTTGTACTCCAACTTAATGTTGCTTCACTGTCTTAGGAATGTGAAATGATGTTAAAATGGCTCTAATTGTTGATTTTATGTTTCGCAGGAGCTAAATGCGCTTATGAGGACCTAGGATGGTGTTTGGAGCCAAATTGAAGGAGAAAGGCCCCTTGAAGTATTTAACATGTGAAAAGAAGGAAGAAAACTGATGGGACAGATTACAAGTCCACTAGCGCGGTCATAGCGCGGTCATAGCGCTCCCATTAGCGCGACCGCGCTAGTCCAGCGATCCCTAGGCAGAATGTTTAGCCATTAGCGCGCCCAATAGCGCGATGACCAGCGCGGGCGCGCTAGTCCGGTCGAACATGTTATTTTTTAGGGGTAAACTTGGAAGCTTGGGACAATTCCACTTAACCTATATAAGGTTCAACTCGCCCAAAAGAGAGAATTAATCAGGTTTAGAGTCTTGTTCACGAAAAGCAAAGGCTAGAGGCAAGGAGGGCAATTGGGCATCAAATCTCATCTCTCTTCCTTGTATTTTTGTCATTGTTGATGAATTCTTCTACTGTTATTTTCAGTACAATTATGCGTAGCTAATCTATTTTGTCTAAGGTTTTGGTGGAACCCGTTGAGGATGAACATCTTGTTATATTAATATAGTTTTCTTGGTTTCAATCTCTATTTGTTCAACTAAGTTCTTATTGTAGTTGATTGAAGGGTCCTCAATTAGCTGTGTCTATTTAGTATGTATCTGCTCAGGAGAGAGTGCATATTTAGGTAGTTGTTGAACAACACCACTCCCAAAGTATAGGAAGGATCCATAACCGAGGGTTTAAAGGTTGGATTAGGGATAACGATACCTTGGGTGCAATCTAAAGTGAGGTATAATAAAAGCAAGCTAGCATAGCTCGGGAGAGTGCATCTAGTAAATTATCGTAATTACTCGGGAGAGATTTACGGTAGCAAGAGTGCTCATTATTGATAGAGATAATTAGGCCAAACAATAGGAAATATACAATATGGGATTTCATCAGGGGGGGAAACCATAACCTTAGATCCTTCTCGCATTTGTTTACAACTCAGTATTAGTTATCTTTTAGTCTACTTAATATCATTTAGTTTAGTTAGTAAAAATACCAACAAATTGTTATTCTTAACCTTTGGGAAGTTGATTACGAAGAATCGAGTGAGTCTAACAACTATAATTGATAGGTTAATTCCCTGTGGGATTCGACTCTAGGCGAAATACTCAGATTATATTTGCAATGCCCGCTTAGTCTTTTTATAAGACATAATTGAGTGTGAGTGCTCAACATGATAAGGAGGTTATGTTATAAGTTATTTTAGTCATATGATAGTCATGCGATATGTTTTGAAGTCAAGCGAGTTGTGGAACAAAAGTTGGAATAATGTCATCACAAGGCGCATTCATAAATGTGCTGAAAATTAGGTCAAATCTAGCTAAGCTTTCTCTCAATGTACTTTGAATTATTGGGTGATCCACCTACCAAATTGAATATCTACGAGTCTAGTTTCTAATTCATTAAAATGTTTGTTGATAAAACATCAGAGTAGAGAGATATTTGCATTTTTGCGAGACTTTGCAAGCAGCTCCCTTGGGACCCACAAAGCCGGTGTAAAACTCCAGCTTGTATATAAGTCAATTCTACGTTGTTTTAGATCTCTTTTCTCGACCAAAACAGTTCCTAAACCCTCCTAGGCTCTGAAAGGGTTCCCCATGATCCTAGAGTGAATCCAAACATAAATCATGCAAGTTCAACGTAAAGAATATTGTTGTTACCATTAACTCCCCTTCCTTCTCGTTGTGACGACTTAGGAAGTTACTTGGTGTTGAAGTGAGTTAGAGAACAGAGGGTTATTAGTATATTTGAGGTAAGTTTCATCTTCCATACCCTAATATTAAGTTTGTACAAGTATAGAGTTGAAGTTTGTTGGAGGATTCTGGAAGAAACTAGTAATTATGAAACTTGAAGTTGAGCTATGTTGTGTGGGCTGTTTTTACATGTTTTAAGATGCCAAATGGAATTGTAAAGGTATGGATATCATGGTGAGGATGAGGGAAAGTGAATATGAAGATCATTGTGCTAGAACATGTTGAATTGGAGCTATAAAGGCCCTATGAAGTTATGCACATAAGTTGTGCGATAAAATGACTAAATGAACTTCCCTATAGAATATGAAGTCGATATTCATACCAATCCTTTGTATGATGTAAATTACCTCCGTAAGAGGTGCGAGGACATGTGCAACAGTTGTAACTTTGTGTATAAGGTATGTTAAGGCTATCATTTCTTTCCTTTTGGCATGATCCATACGATACAACGAAACGAGCAAACACGCGACTTTCACAAATGACTCTATTCTTAGAAATACTAGGTTTCCTATGTTCTTGATTCCCCATATGTCCTATTATCATATTGTATGTTCATGGGTCTAAGAAAATATGTAAGTTGATTAAATTTATTTGTGATATTAACCGAAGGCATATTGATCTTATGACATTCCGAGAGATCTTATTCACTTACTTCATCGTGTATTGTATTCATTTAAACAAGTATATTGACCCATGGCCAGATTGCGTTATATACGCGTATATTATATGTATATAGGGTATGGGGAAAGGTTATGACATTATATGCGCACCACCACCTGATCAGCTGGCATACGTTGATGATTTTGCCCACTGGAGCTGAGATGATATGATGGGATGCCCTCAGAGGATTGATGATGTTATGTCATGATATGATATTTATACGCATATACATGACATTATAAATGTTTCATGATCCATAGAGCTATTCAGGCTTATAGGTTAAGTCTTTTACTCCATGTTTCTTTCATATCTTTTATATACTGAATTTTATGCCTTACATACTTGGTACATTATTTGTACTGACATCCCTTTTGCTGGGGATGTTGCATTTCATGCCTGCAGGTTCTGATAGACAACTGGATAGACCTTCCCATTAGATAGAGTCAAACATTAGCTTGGTTGGTACGCTCTATTTCCTCGAAATTACCAGGTCTAGACCTTGGAGTCCATTTTATATATACAAGTTTGATGGGTATGCCGAGGCCTTATCCCGACCATGATACAATTCAGTTATCTCTAGAGGCTTGTAGATGAATCCTGTATATTTTGCATATCAGTATTGTGGCCTTGCCAGCCTATGTACATGTTAGTTTGGTATTGCTGGTTGTACACATTTATGGTGGCCTTGTCGACCTTGATTGGTATTATCAGCTCGCATATAGGCCTCGCCGGCCTAAGTTGAGGGTTTCCTCTCTAGAGTTCACAATTACAGAGTGGTATGCTCGGGCCAAATATGGGACCGATTGCCAGCCACGTCTCCCAAGGTTTGGGGTGTGACACTCAACTCGCGTCATCTTGCAGATACGCCATCCTCACACATAAATCAATTAGAAAATAGATCAATCAAGTTCTATTTCCCTCAAGTCAAGTTTAACCACGACAGTTACCTCTTTCT
Organism: Nicotiana knightiana; assembly: GCA_005239525.1. Classification (NCBI taxonomy): domain Eukaryota; kingdom Viridiplantae; phylum Streptophyta; class Magnoliopsida; order Solanales; family Solanaceae; genus Nicotiana; species Nicotiana knightiana. The sequence continues at coordinate 157,187 of ML434820.1, read as the reverse complement.
GCAACCAAATCAATGATCAATCAAGGTTTTTCCTTTAGAGTAAGCCTCCAAATCAATCGAATCTACCCAAATATAATTCAAACAATTCAAAATAAGATTTAGAAACTACCCACAAGTAAAAAAAATCAATCTTTAATGAAATTGAAAAAAAACAACAAAAGTCAACCCCAACTCCACTTCGTCAAAATCCGAGATTCAGACCAATTCCCAATTACCCATTCACCCCCGAGCTCGATTATGTAAATTATTTTGAAATTCGACCTCAATTCGAGATCTAAATCTCAATTTTCTCAATTCCTAAATTCTACCCAAAATCCCTAATTTACTTTGAAATCACTAAATTTAAGGTTAAAAATCAATGGGTGTTTATGGAAATACATCAAAACTAGTTAAAAAGTACTTACCAATGAAGTTGGGATGAGAATCTCTTCAAAAACATCTCTAGTTCGAGCTCTAGGTTTCAAAAATGGTGAAATATAATGAAATCCCGACTTGAATCTTTTATTTAACTGGGTGTCATGTGTTTTTCGTGTTAGCAAAGTAGTTGTCGGGTTTGCGAAGAACACATGCCCTTTGGCTTTCATGTTTGTGAAGTATCCATCGTGTTCGCAAAGTAAATTCCCCAACCAAGACTTCACGTTCGCATCCCAGGGGTCGCATTCGCGATGAAGAACACCTGCCTTCCCCAGATTATCCCCAACACTATGCGTTCGTATGGGGTATGTCGTGTTCGCGAAGGTCAATCCCTCTAAGACTTTGTGTTCGCGAGCCTACCCTCGCGTTCGCGTGGAACAACCATCCCAAGCCTAACAAATCTCCTTCCCGATCGCAAGAGTGGCTTCATAATCGTGAAGCACTGAGACTCCAGCAGAAAAACCAACATACTCACAAGGCCAAAAATGGTCCAAAACCAATCTGAAACACACCCGAGCCATCGGGTTCCAATCTGAACATGCACATAAGTGTAATAAAATCGTATAAACTCGCTCGCTACCTCAAATCAACGAATAACATCAAATAACAAGAACCAATCATCAAAACTCAAGCTTTTAACTTGAAAACTCATTTTTCATAATCTTTCACATAATGCGTCGAAACGCGCTCGGGTTACCCCAAACCCTAGCCAAATATGCGTTCAAGTCCAAAAATATAATACAAACTTACCGAAATTGTCAAAATACCGATCCCACGTTGTTTACCAAGAACGTTGACCGTGGTCAACTCTAGTTGTTTTTAGAGCTAAAACTCACATTTTCTTCAAAATTTCACGTAAAAAAATTTTGAAAAACAACACAGACCATGCACACAAGTCATATCACATCAAATAAAGCTATGAGAGAACTCGGAACATGAAAATAAAGCCTATTACTCAAAATGATCTATCGGGTCGTAACATTTTGATATTTGGATTTATATCTGTAGAATATTAATGGAATTAGAAGATAAAGATTAGGATCTTCTGGGTTGGGAGTGATAAGGAGAAGAAGATGGGTAGTTCAAGATGGGGTATGAAGAGATAGAACAAAAGGGGGTACTCTTTCTGTCACGACCCAAAATCTCCCACCATAGGATGTCGTGATGGCAACTAGTCTTTAAAACTAAGTAAGCCTAACATACATGAAGAAATAACGAAAATAATAATAGAACTTCAAATTTAACCAACCAGCTATCATAAAAGTACTCCACAATACAACTGACAATGACTCTCAAAATCGGGCGAGACTTAGTCATAGGCTCTACATGAATATACTGAACTAATCCCTAATACATCAGTGTCTAAGTAAAGAGTAAGAAGTAGAAAAAGAAACAAGGACAAAGGGTGACTCCGAGGACTGCGAACACCGGCATGTAAACCTTGAAGTCTCCGATCCGAAAGCTCAACTCACTGGTGCCTAGCCTAGTATGAGGTACCTAGATCTGCAAAAACAAATGTGCAGAAGCGTAGTATAAGTACACCACAACGGTACCCAGTAAGTATCAAGCCCAACCTCGGTGTAGTAGTGATGAGGTAAGGTCAAGACACCTACTAGAATAAATAAAGAAGTTGAACATGTATGGTATAGTATAATAACGGAAACAAGGAAACGATACAATGAAGAATACAACAAGATAAACTACATTGAAATTAAGGCAAAAAAGGCATCAAGGGAGGAACACATAATAAGAAACACAAAGGAAATGAGGCAGACAAACAAAAGTGATGTAAATGAAGGATAACAACAAGAATCGCATCTGAGGTATCGCCTCATATCTCATTTCACAATCACAATCACAATCTTCCTTATATCACCGCGGGAGAGTTACGTTTAGTTTTGAAAAATCATTTTTCCGGATTAGATAACCGTGTTTTATCACACCACGTGGCTTCAAGTAGTTCCCCTACTAGCAGCACGTGTATCAACCCAACCTTATCTCACCACATGCGTATCAACCCCTATCCTTATACCACCTCATGCATATCAATATCACAACGTAACACAACCCACACCTAAAGTGCCCAAATACCACAACTTGCCAAAAGAGTCAACAATACAATGTTTCCGCAACAAATAGCCCATGGCTCAACCACAGTGTGTACAAGAGTCTCAACAATAGAAACTGAAAGTGAATAGCTCAACAAGAATGGTATTTCAATAATTTACTCTTTGCCTCAATGTGATCACGACTTTTACAACTTTAACACCAAAACTCAACAATAAGATATTCCCAAAAATAACCACTTCAAGTAAGGTAACTCAACAGTCAAATAATTAAGAAGGCAATAAGGAAACAATAACTTCAACTAAACATATAAAGGCAAATAACAAGTAAGATATGGGACAAGTATTAACAATGTCAATTAAAGCATATAAGGATAGATTAGCGATGATGGATATAACATGTTATGACAGTTCAATTTAAGGCACGAAAAGAATCTACATAGCTGAAACTGGTCAATTACCACATATAGTCTGGGTACCCACTCTTCACCTTACGTACATGGATTTCATGTACCACAATTGACACAAAACAACTCCAATTCTAAGGGGTAATTCCCACACATAAAGCTAGGCAAGATACTTACCTCAAAACACGCTAACTCAATCCACTAGTAAGCCTTTTCCACGAATATCCAACTCTGGACTTCTAAAATTTAGCCAAAATAACTTTATACCATAAATACACACTATATGAAACTGTTCCGAATAATAAAGTTGCAATCTTTAAAGAAAATCAAAAGGTCAACTCAAAAAGTAAACCCTGGGCTCGCATCTCGAAACCCAACCAAACTTACAAAATCCGAACACCCATTCAATAGTGAGTCCAACCATACTAGAATTATGTGATTCTGACCTCGAATCGGCCTTTGAATCCTAGAAATATAGCTTATTAGTTTTCACAAATTTCCCCAATTTTTCCAACTCAAAACACTAATTAAATGGTAAAAACAATTAAGATTCATGTAAGATATCAAATTCGAGTTAAAACCCCGATCCACTCTTTGAAAATCTCTCTCAAAATCGCCCAAAATCGAGGTCTCTAACTCAAAAGATGAAAAATGGGAATAAATCCTCGATTTCTCTATTTCTACTCAGCGATTATCGCTTATGTAGCCAATTTGTCGCACCTGCGGAAGAGTCATCGCAGGTGCGGCCACCACTAAGGCCTAGAGACCTTACTCCACCTCTGCGATCCCGCTTTTTGGTTGCCTGACTGCACCTGCGGTCCTGAGCAGTAGATGAAACTCCGCTCCTGTGGAGGAAAATCCGCATCTGCGGTCGCGCACCTGCACGTGGACTCCACACCTGCAGCCACAACCCACCATTGCCCAAACCGCTTATGCCGCCCTATGGTCTCTTCTGCGGTCTTGCACCTGCAGCCAAAACCACGCATGTGCAATCACACCAGAAGCTTCAAGCTTCAGCGATTTCCTTAAGTCCAAACTCAATCCAATATGCATCAGAATCATATCCGAGGCCCCCGAGGTCCAAAACACATAATGAACCTGCTCATGGCCAAAAATCATATCAATCAACACTGAATCTACGAATCGCACCCCAATTCAAACCTATTGAATCCATGAACATTAAACTTCCAAAACTAATGTTGATTCATACCTAACCAACTCCGATTGACCTCAAATTTTACACACAAGTCATAAATGACACAACGAACCTATTCCAACTCTCAAAATCGGGATCCGACCCCGATATCAATGAAGTCAACTCTCGGTCAAACTTCTCAACCTTGCAAACCTCCCACTTCCTAATTTTCGCCAATTTAAGCCAAAAGGGCTTCCAAATCAATATCCGAATACACTCCTAAGTTCAAAATCACCCATACGAAGCTATTGGAACAGTCAAAACTTCATTCTACAGTCGTATGCACAAAAGTCAAATTTCGGTCAACTCTTTCAACTTAAGCTTCTAACTTTGGGACTAAGTGTCTCATTTCACTTCAAAACTCATCCAAAACCAATCCAACCACCCCTACAAGTCACATAACCAAAATATAACACAAAGGAGGCAATAAATAGGGGAACGGGGCTAGAATACTCAAAACGATCGGCCAGGCCGCTACATCTTCCCCCTCTTAAAACAAACATTCATCCTCGAACGAGTATAAAGAGATACCTGAAGTGGTGAAAAGAGGAGAACAATGACTACACATATCATGCTCGGTCACCAAGTCTCCTCCTCGACTGGTTGACCCCTCCACTGAACCTTCACTGAAGAAATGCTCTTTCACCTTAACTTTCGGACCTGCCTGTCCAAGATGGCCATCGGCTCCTTTACATAAGGCAAATCCTTGTCCAATTGAACTGAGCTGAAATCTAAAATATGGGATGGATCACCTTGATACTTTCGGAGCATAGAAACATGGAACACCGGATGAACTGTAGATAAACTAGGTGGAAATGCAAGCTTGTAGGCCACCTCACCAATCCTCTAAAGGATCTCAAAAGGTCTGATATACATAGGGCTCAACTTTCCCTTCTTCTCGAACCTCATCACACCCTTCATGGGTGAAACCCGGAGCAAGACCTGATCTCCAACCATGAATGCAACATCACGAACCCTCTGATCCGCATAACTCTTCTATCTTGATTGGGTTGTACGAAGCCGATCCTGGATCAACTTGACATTCTCCAAGGCATCTCGAACCAAATTTGTGCCTAATAACTTAGCTTCCCCCGGCTCAAACCAACCAAATATTTGCCTAATAACTTAACACTAATTTTGTTAATTGGGGTGTATTATAGCTCTCAACTCTACGTTACCCACTCAATACCTCTCGGTCATAGAGTTTTGCCCAATTTGACTTTCTCAAGCCCAATTGGGTGTCAAACTAAATAGTTGATATGAGCTCAAGTCGGGTTCTCACTATCTCTAGTTTGAACCATTTAATTAGGCGAATCAAACTCTTAATTATCCCAATTCTTTATTAGCTAAGTTATCCTAGACTAGGTCTCTCTTTCTCAAGTAAAGACCAAGTCAAAAAGGCATGAATTAATGTTTGCAACTATTAATTCTAAAACTAAAGCATAAACTAGTCTAAGTAATCAACACTCAATCATAAACAAGTATTAAATTAAATACCAATAAGGTTTACACATTAAGGTTGGGTCATAACCCTAGTAAGAATCTAGCTACTCGGTGAAAAATGAAGAAAACAAAGAAGAAATACTAATTAAACTCATAATCTAAGATTAAAATGATAAAATATGATGTTTAAATCCTAAAATAGTCACAAAATTCCTAAAATAGCAAAATATGACGGCTACAACAACTCAAACTTCAAAACTTGAATTAAAAATGTGATTCTCGTCTATTTGTAGTGGCCCAAAATTCGTTAACAAAAATGCCCCTCGGGAGGTTATGCGGCCGCACAATTCCATGTGCGGTCCGCAGATTGTTTCAGCTTGCATGGACTTGGAATCTCCAGGCGCACAATTTGATTTGTGGCTGCAATGTAGCTTCTGCGGCCGCATAATTCTTGTGTTGTCCACACTTCAGGCAAGGCTTCAAGTCTTGGTCATTTGCACACTCTTTGGACTTTGAATTCTTTATCAGTGCAGACCTTGTTCTGTGGCCGCACAATTCATGCGCGGTACGCACATTAGCTAAAACTCTGTTGGGCTTCTTCACTTATTCTGCGGCCGCAGAGGGAATCCTGTGGTCCCCACTTTCTTCTACGGCTCGCAGAAATACCTTTGTGGATCGCACATCTTATGTTCTGCGCCTCTTCTTGCCTTGTGAGTCGGAACACTTCTTTTTTAGTCGGATTTCATCATGGGAGCCCAAAAATCCAACATTCCTACAATTTTCATGCTTTCATTAGTTTTCGGACACAAATCAATACTTTCGGACTAAAACAAAAGCAAAAAGGAACTACTAAGGGTCGTTTAGTATGACGTATAAGAAGGTATAGTGCTGGTATAAAAAGTTAATACCACCTTAATACTTTGTTTGGTTAGCAAACCTGGTATAAGTTATCCCGAGATTAAAATTAGTAGCAGGATAACTTATACCTTGTAGAGGGTGGGGTAATTAGCGCGGGATAACTTATAAATTCTTCTTAGAAATTATGCAATTGTCATTTTTAAGCCAAACAGTGGATAAAAAACAATACCATGATAACTATTCTCAGCATAACTAATCCAAGCATAACTTATCACAGCATAACTTATCCCGGTATAAGCCGTATTCAAACCAAACAACCCCTAAGTGGTCAAAATTCACACTTATCACCTATCCTCGGTAGAGTAGTGACGAGGTCAGGTCAAGACACCTACTAGAATAAATAAAAAAGCTGAATAGGCATGGTGTAGTATAATAATGGAAACAAGGAAACGATTCAATGAAGAATACAACAAGATAAGCTACAATGAAACTAAGGCAATAAAGGCATCAAGGGAGGAACACATAATAAGAACACCAAGGAAACGAGGTAGACAAACACAAGTGATGTAAATGAAGGATAACAACAAGAATCACATCCGAGGTACCGCCTATATCTCATTTCACAATCACATTCACAATCTTTCCTTATATCACCGCGGGAGCCTTATATTTAGTTTTGAAAAATCATTTTTTACGAAATAACTACCTGTGTTTTAGCCCATCTTATCACACCGTGTGGCTTCATGTAGTTCCCCTACTTACAACACGCATATCAACTCCTATCCTTATACCACCACATGTGTATCAATATCACAACATAACATAACTCATACCTCAAGCGCCCAAATACCATAACTTACCAAAAGAATCAACAATAACAATGCTTCCACAACAAATAGCCCATGGCTCAACTACAATGTGTAAAAGAGTCTCAACAATAACAACTGAAATTGAATAGCTCAACAAGAATGATATTTCAACAATTCACCACTGTGCCTCAATGTGATCACGGCTTTTACAACTTCAACACCAGAACTCAACAATAAGATATTTCCAAAAATAACCACTTTAAGTAAGGTAATTCAACAGTCAAATAACTAACAAGGCAATAAGAAAACAGTAACTTCAACTAAATATGTAAAGGCAAATAACAAGTAAGAGATGAAACAAGTATTAACAATGTCAATTAAAGCATATAAGGATGGATTAACGATGACGGATATAACATGTTATGACAATTCGATTTAAGGAACGAAAAGAATCTACATAGCTTAATCAGGTCAATTACCATATATAGCTCGTGTATCGACTCGTCACCTTGCGTAGACGGCTTTCACATAGCAAAAATCAAACAAAATAACTCTAATCATAAGGGGTAATTCCTCCACACAAAGTTAGGCAAGATACTTACCTCAAAACATACTAACTCAATTTACTAGTAAGCCTCTTCCGCGAGTATCCAACTCTGAATGACTCCAATCTAGCCAAAATATTTTATACCATAAAAACTATTCCAGATAATAAAGTTGCAATCTTTAAAGAAAATCAACAAGTCAACACAAATATCAACCCCGGGCCCCCATCTCGGAACTCGACCAAGCATATAAAATTCGAATACCCATTCAATAATGAGTCCAACCATATTAGAATTACTCGATTCCGATCTCAAATCGACCTTCAAATCCTCAAAATATAGCTTATGAAGTTTTCACAAATTTCTTCAATTTTTCCAACTCAAAACACTAATTAAATGATAAAAATAATGACAGATTCATGTAAAATAATCAAATCCAAGTTAAAATCACTTTATCCCGATCCACTCTTTGAAAATCTTTCTAAAAATCGCCCAAAATCGAGGTCTCTAACTCAAAGATGAAAAATAGTAACAAACCCTCGATTTCTCTATTCTACTCAGCGATTATCGCTTCTGTGACCAATCTATCACACCTGCGGAAGAGTCATTGCAGGTGCAGCTACCACTAAGGCCCAGAGACCTCCACTCATGCAAACCAAAGACTTGCCTCTGCGATCCCGCTTTGCAGTTTCCTGACCGCACTTGCGGTTCTGAGGCAGTAGACCAAACTCCGCATCTGCGGAGTAAAATCCGCTTCTGCGGTCGCGCACCTGCTCGTGGACTCCGCACCTGCGATTACAACCCACCAATGCCCAAACCGTTTTTGCGGTCTCGGACCTGCGGCCAAAACCACGCAGGTGCGATCACACCAGAATCTTCAAGCTTAAGCAGTTTCCTTAAGTCCAAACTCAATCCAATATGCATCTGGATCATACCCGAGACTCCCGGGGCCCCATCCAAACATACCAACACATCCAAAAATACATAACGAACCTAGTCAAGGCCAAAATCATATCAAACAACTACGAATCGTACCACAATTCAAACCTATTGAATCCATGAACATTCAACTTCCAAAACTAATGTCGATTCATACTAAACCAACTCAGATTGACCTCAAATTTTGCACACAAGTCATAAATAACACAACAGACCTATTTCAACTTCCGGAATCGGGATCCTACCCTGATATCAATAAAGTGAACTCTCGGTGAAACTTCTCAATCTTCCAAACCTCCAACTGTCTAATTTCGCCAATTCAAGCCAGAACAACCTACCGGCCTCCAATTCAAGTCGTCTGCGTAAAAGTTAAACTCTGATAAACTCTTTTAACTTAAACTTCCAACTTTCGAACTAAGTATCTCATTTCACTCCGAAACACACCTGAAACCAAACCAACTATCCGGCAAGTCACATAACCATAATATAACATAAAGGAGGCAATAAATAGGGGAACAAGGCTAAAATACTCAAAACGATCGGCCGGGTCGTTCCACTTTCTTTTTATTTTTATTTTTATTTTTATTTTTGCCTTGAATTTCGATTTCCACTTGCCTCTTTTTTTTTTCCATATCAACTTTTTGGGTGATATTAGTTCCAAAAAAATAAGGATAAAGAGTATTAAGTCGCTCAAGGTTAAGTGTATAACTTACTTTTTCGAACAACTACATGAGACAATTTATATACTTCTCTAAGACTTTAGCTTGGAAAAGTAAAACATCAGCTTTAAAAAATAATTAGATATATATAGAGAGATTTGTCTAAGTTTAATCTTCTTTTTCTAACCTGACGTTAACTTTCAATTGGAAAAAGTCACCAACCAATTTTTTCTTAGAAGAATTAACCTAAATTGCTGCCAACTCAATCGGCTTAAATTAAAAATAGCGGGTAAATATGTAATATATGTATAATTCATGTGTATATGTGTATAACTTATATAACTATTATATACTAGAAAAGATAAATAAAGAATCAATCAACTATTTGTGTAAAAGATCCTCTTTTAAGGGAAATCTCGAACCTTATATGGGAAAATAGATGCTTGAATATAACTTATAATAATTATTTTTGTAATCACAATTCCGTTGAAATTTTATTTAAGTTGAAGAATAAGTTTGGACAACATGTTTGCAAAATAGTATTTGAATGGTTGATGATACGACGCAATTCTTTAAAACAAGAAAAATGAATTTATACGCCAAAAGTTTTTAGTAATTAATATAAAACTTTTCAAACCTTACATGATTCGTATCCAAAAACTAAACATGTTTCTAATTTGTTACTTAATTTTGGTGATGTTTGTGCAAATGGTAGGTGATTGAGTGTTATGCAGGCTAATATTGCAAAAATAAAAAAAAAAGTTACAAATAGTCATAATTTCAAGGAATTCTGGTTAAAATTAGTTTTTTTTTTTAAATTTAAATTTCACATACATTATTCCAAATTGAAGTAGAATATTCCTTCAAAATAGTTTTAACAAAATTTTTTATTTATGTTATAAATAATATTTTATTTATGGTGAATGTCTATATTTTAAAGAGTTTTAGGGATTTTATTTGGTGGCTAAGTCACTCTTTACCTATAAATAGAGGGGTCATATTCCATTGTAATTCATCCAAAATCAATAAGAGTTCTCTCTCTCTACTTTCTCTGCAATGCTCTTCTCCTTCTTTTATTGTTTCATAACACGTTATCAGCACGAGACTCTAACCAATTGAGTAGAAGCTTTAGGATTGAGCATAACGATTGTCAATTGTTCCGTGAACTTCCTTCATGATTAAATTCTGGATTTAAGGTAAGTATTTTACTTTATTTTTCTCTTTTAAATTCTTCAAATTCTATAATTTGATTTTAAATACAAGCAAAGACAATAAATTTTGATTAGAAATCTAATAGAGTTGTAAGAAATTATAACCACCCGAAGTGGTAAAATTTTTATGTCTTGCCATGATCAAATTCATGTATGATTGTGGGCAAAGAAGTGAAAACTCGTCCCATTGAATTTGCTTCATTCTCATTCCTCTTAAGAGAATGTAATAGCAAGATGTGATAAGTCTGAAAGAAGATAAAATTATTATCGTGAAGGCATCAATGGATGTGGATGTGGCATTATACGAAATTATAATCGTCATCATTGTGATAATGAGAATAATAAAGATTCTCAAAATAATCCTTCACTTTCTGAAAGTAATATTTGTCATCAATTTGACATGATACTTTGTAATGCACATATAGATGATTATTGTTCATTCATGATGTGAATGTGACAACATCTGATTTATGAATACATATCATTCTTGGAAGAATATGAACGTACTAGTGGTAGTGGATATACCACACTAATCTCTAAAAAAATATTTGAGATGGAATAAGAAAATAATTTCATTATTATGGCATGCATGGTCATTGATCACGTACCTATTGTGATTATGCCAAAATATTATGGCAATGGATTATAACAGAGCAAAAGTAATAGAAGAAACATATCTTGCCTATAATGATTTTGCTCATGACCATAATTGTATAACTTTCTCTTTGAAAGAGATATTCATCATATGGATATTGATGAATATGTTGTAGTACAAAATTAATTGAAAGCTTTAGAAGAGTCAATTATACTACTTCGAAGAAATTAAATTGATTATAAATAAGGCATGGTGTCGCAGTAAGTCTCAAATAAACTTATTGAGTTTTTAAAGTATTCGCGAAAGCGATTGGTTATGCTGAGACTATAAATAAAGGAAAGATTTAATATCTTCTATTACTACAACTTGTAGTGAGATAATATGTATGTGAAAAGTTACCCGTTTTATTCTTCAGTTTGTACTACACAAATAAACGAATACCACAATAAAGGAGATGTTTATTGATATAAAAATCCATATCATAATAAACTTGGAGTTTATTAATAATTGCACAGGTCATGGTGTAAACCTGAACTTTATTAATGTTGATAATTTATTCAGTTGGCATAATTGGTTTAACCATATCAATTTAAGTATGATGTGTAAAAATGAAAGAGAATTCACATGGGTAAATATTAAAGAACTAGAAATTTCTTTATGAATTCTCTTACGTTGCTTGTTCTCATTAATTAATAAACCAACTAAAGATTGAGATTGAATCTCATGAATGCTAGAAATATCAAAGGTGAAACTGGGCTCATTCACCTGCCATGTATAACATAAGATCCATCTATGAGATGGTTTCATGTGCGATTATTATTAAGCCACAACCTGGTGTTTGCGAGGTAACTTGTTCAATAATTTAATTTAGAGCATAATTTTCAGTTTTCTATTCAAGATAGTTTATCTTAATTTATAAGTTGGTTTACATCACAACTGGTTTAGCAAGATGATTTATTGAGTGCCTCCGCTAAATAGTTAAACTATTACTTATGAGAACAAAGTTATCTATATCAGTTTGATATATGTTATATACGAAGTGTCATGAACCAAATAATTCTATTTTATTATTATTATTGATATGCTTTTATTATTATTATTTATATTTTGATTAACAACATAATGCATAAACATGGGTTACCAAAATTTTGTTATCTCTACTTTCTCACTATTCTTCTTTTATTGTTTCATAACAATTTACAAATAATCTATATATATATGATTGAGGTAATGAAGAAAGTGACTTGGCATCTCTACTAGGTTAAGGAACCTAATTATTATCTAAATTGTTTATTTGAATTTCAGGAATTTTGATTGGGGTTTTATTGGAGTTTGTTGCTTGTGGAGGTTTTAACTTGTGAGAAAAGGAGATGAAAAATATGGGAAAATGGGCAATTTAGTGGGTCTGAAGATATAAAGGATTGTGAAGAGATCAAGTAGGAGGTGTATGTATATAAACTAGTTTTGATAAAGCCAGAAAGTAAGAGACTTGACCGGAAAAGAAGTCCTAGGGCTCGACAGCGAGGTGACGAAAAAAAACCATCTTCTTCTCCGATCTTTCTGTTCAACCATCTTATCTCAGTCACTTGCTATTTGTTCGTAACATATCAATTTTTTCTAATTTATTATTTTTTCTGTTTGTGGAATTGTATATAGTTAGCTGATTCTAGATAAATTGAACAGGAGATGGAATCATCACCGTCGTCATCCTCAGTGATAACGCCGGAAGATGTAATGGGGACTTTGATGAACGATGGAACAATCGATTCCATGAGGTTGAAAATCATTACTCACCTCAAAGCTAATGTATGTATGTAAACACATTGCGCGTAAAAATACATCAGCCCCGTATTTGTTGTCATTACATTGATATTCCTAAGCTTTTTTTTTTGTGCGTGTGTCATATTATAGGAAGAACTTAAAAATACCACCATTAAGATGGTTGAGCAAAGCAGGGTTCTCAACACCCCTGGTGCCGAAAAGCAGACCAAAAGAGAGCTATTTGATGCACTCCGGCAAGAACTTGAGTAAGTTTGTTATTTTTTCTGTTTTGGCTTCTGCATTATCTCAAGAAGTTCAATTCGACAACACGAACTGAAATTGAAAGAATCATTTTATTAGGACTTTTACTTGTTAAATCCTCAATATATTTGTTACGACCCGGCAACTAGGGAGCAAACCCTAAGCAAGTTTTCTAGGGCTATTCCATTCAACACCTAAAACGAATAGAGTCTCCCCTATTTCTAGGGCTATCTGGTATATCAGCTAAGGATATGATTTTCCGACACAACAATGAGAAATATCCTTCTAAAAAGCACAACAATCATTATTAGTGTCAACACCAAAATATCAAGTAACGTTACGAATGTTATAATGCCTCAAAGGGTCAAAACCATTAAACTTTAGAGTACATGGGGCATAACTCTAGAATCAATCTTTACATAATGCAAATAAACAAAATAATCAAAGAGTCTCGACGAAGCAACATGAGCTAACAGAAGGACATCTTCTATGTGTGCCTATAATTCTCAATTGCCTCGCCTATGTCTTTGTCTAAACAAATGAAAAGAAAAACTAAAAGAGGGGGGTGAGTCCACCGGCTTAATGAGTTGTTACCTAACCCTTGGATCAGAGATATGCTATTTCAAAAATACTAGTAAAGCACATAACTATGTACAATAGCTATTACAAGTACATTAATGATACTCAACACAGAACTATGATTCATTATGGTCTTTTAACCAAGTAACAACGCCTCTTATCCCTTAGAGATAGGGACCCTAGTATGCTACCAACCCGAACGTCCAAACTGGTTGAATACAAATAAGCTCCATCATACGGATGAGCAAGTCAATCTGTTTGTGTTTTAGTTTAGATACGTACTCTTATTTTGTACCACAAGTACAAGCTCATGCCTTTGCCAGATACAGAATCTGATACTTTTCAATAGTATGGGTAAGTATCAGATCTGTATCTAGCTAAGGCTTGAGCTTGTACTTGTGATATGATGAGAGTATGTATTTGAATTGTATTGCTCACTCGTCTGGTGGAGCTTGTTTGCATCCACAACCTAATAGGGTTGGCAGCGTACCAAGGTCTGCAACCTCTTGGGGATTAGGGAAGTAGTTACTTGGTTAAATGACACATAACGAGCCATAGTTCTGTGCTACCAGTGAGCGGAGCTTTTTTTCCCTTCCTTTGTGCATAACCTAGAAATCCTCGAGGGCCGTGGTGCATTGTTCAAAACTCGATAGATAATGGGTCATCTCCTCTATTGTTCTCCACTTAAATACCAGGCTTTTATTTGCAGTATGGTTTGACCCCGTGACGTGTGCATAACCCACCACATCACTTGTTGCACTCTTTTCACTAAACCAAGACCTGGGGGCGTGAGCAACATTGAGGGGTCGTTTGGTAGAGTGTATAAGAATAATGCTTAATAGGGTGTATTAGTAAAGCTGATATTAGTTATGCTGGTATTAGTTATGCTGACATATTTCTTATTCATTGTTTGGTTTGATGTATTAAAGCATTGCACAATTTCTAAAAGAATTGCTTGTTTACAAAAATACCCTCATAACCAGTCCATCACTTTATATAAAAAGAAACATATGTTGAGCAATGTTTGTATATGAAAAGTTTATAAACAAATTATTTAATTTGTCTACCTATATTGTAGTAGAACTTAATATTTATTTATAAAAAAGAAAATATGCTAAGTATTTATTTATTACTAGGAATATACTTTTATTTCTCACTTTCTTGGTTATTTCAAACTTGCATTATATAATAACATATTTTAATCAAGTATAAATTTTGAAGGATATTTTTGTCTTTAACTAAGTTAATGCATGCATTAAAACCCATTGCATTGTCAATACCATGGTTTCTTATGCATTAGTTATGCATAGGATAATACCAAATAGGGTATATAACTAATGCTTGCATAACTAATGCATAGGTTCAAAAAGTGTACCAAACAAAGTATTACTAATACACAAAGTTAATGCATACATTATTTTACCAAATGCATCCTACCAAACGACCCTGAGAGTATTTTAATGTATATGTAATCTCTATTGTACATAATTATGCGTATTTTTGAAATAGCATGTCGCCAGACGTGCTTTTGATTGGGTAACTATTCACTTAGTTAGTGGACTCACCCCTCTTTTTTACTTTTTCTTTTCTTTTCTCTGCATCTTTCTTACGGTAATGCACAAACCATCAGTTTTCTATTGGGTACCAACAAAAGGGAAATAAAAGTTTAGATATAATGTTTGTTGATAGCTTGTAGGACTCAATTGGTTTCACTAAAAAGAGCTTCTGCCCCCGGCCCCTTCTGTTTGGGACTTGTGCATTGCTTATAAGCTACTGAAGCTATAGCATATAGTATCTCTCTCCAGCCTTTATCAACCAAGGAATCAATGGAAAATTGTCAGATGATTCTTAGTAGCTTAACATTTGATTCTGGTTAAGAAAAATCTTATGTGATGACTTTAATTTTTCTGACATATGCATGCTTATTTGTCAAAAGAGAAATGGAGGGAGAAAATTCTTATATTGCATTACATGAACTACATAAAGGAGTTTAGATTACAAAAAAAAAGAAAAGAAAGGAGTTTAGACTACGTGAAATGAGGAGTTACCAAATAAGAAAACTATCTGAATTGTGAGTTTGTTAATTGTGATAGCGTTAGAAAAATATTATATCTATTAACTTAACACTTACAAAAATCTAGATCATCCTATTAGATGACTGCATTAATTCTCTGGACTTTCAGTATTCCTCCTAAAATTCAGGGTAGTGAAACTATGTGAGCTTGTAAATTAAAACTAGAAGTCAGTCGAGCACGCGGAAAAAGTAACTGTTTGATGACCTACTATTGGTGATTGGATAATGATGGAATAGCTGACCGGAAATTTTGTGGTTGTTGATTGCATAGCGAGATGGTGCTTGGTGGATATTGAGGTGCCGCTTGACGGCGATGTGACACTGATTGGCAGAGATATGTTGTTAGACCGCCAACATGGTTGGTTGGACAAGTATGGTTGTTGACGTGACAGGTGAATAAACATATATGAGCATACTACTAACTTAAATAGGCTAGCAGTAAAATACTGACATGACATGTTGTCTGTTGCAAAATTGATGTGTCAATCCTATGGAAACAATGGCCATAATTGTGAACGGTGATGCCAGAACGAACATTTGGAAAAGACTTGTGTCATTTGAATGGTCATCCAAAGACACGAGTAGTAAAATTAAGAATGAGAAGCTTTAGTTGGACAAGTCATAAAGCCATCTGCTTGCATGCGGAAACTACTTAAGTCTATACCTAGATATCGTCTAGTTGACCAAGGTTTTGGAAAATTTGAAATGCTTTTATTTGAAATACTTTTGTTTATAACTGGGAATCCCCTGTGGGTTATTTGGCCTCTCCCTAGTTGGCGCACAGGTTCTGTTGAGAGAGCAGGGGCAGCCCACCCGTTTTTCCCTACTCTCACTTAAACATCAGGATTTGGTCATCAAGAAGGTTCGAACTCGGGAAGTGTTCACAAGGGATCTCGCTCTGTTACTTCCTTACTGTTGAACCAAAGCCTTGACAGCCAAAAAAAATACCAGTTTTGAAGATTCAAGGTGTTTGTCCTTGTAAAAAGATAATTATGAGTAATAGTCGAAACAATTTTTCTACTGCAAAAAGGAAGGAAAAAGGGAAAATGGCCTAAAATACCCCTATAGTTTGCTAAATGGTTTAGAAATACCCTCTGTCCATCTATCCGTCTGAAAAAGCACACGACGTTAATTCTATTAACAAAAATACCCTCGCGTCAAATGGCAGAATTCGTGGGTCTTTCATTTAATGACGTGGCGATTTTTAACTAGGCCACATGGCATTGTTGACCAAAAATCAAACATGGGTCTTATTTTTACCCATTTACCTGGTCCGACCCTATGTTTTGTTACTCGGGAATTGCCCCTTTTACCCTTTTCTTCTTCCAAACTTCAAATGAAATTCAATTCACTCTCCTTCTTTATTATCTTCAGTTCACTTCACAAACCACCTTCCGACCAGCATCGACGCCGCTGCGATCCCTCTTCTCTCTCTTTCCTTCAATCCCTCCCTTTCCACCAAAATCCCTACTCTCGCCTTCCTGCCCCCTTTATGTCACAAGTTCAGCTATTGATTTCCAAATATTTTTAAAAATAACATCAAAATCCTCGGGTCTCTAAAAAGTTTAGCTCCTAAGAGATAAAAACTCGGGGAGAAGTGCTCCCAAGCACGTTTACGAGGCATACTATTAAAACTTTTTCCTTGCTCTCTTCCAGCGATTACATCGGAGAAGCTATGTTTTTTATCAATCATTATCTGGTGATTGCATAAAAACTTAGTTTTAACAGCTTTATTTTCTTTTATCCGACAAGATCAGTTATGGGGGATTCAACATTTATTTTAATGTCTTTTGATATTACTAAAACAGTTACGAGGAATAAAATCTGGTTCGAGTGGGTGGAGAGAAGCAGAAACTTGACGTGGCGAGTTACTTTTAGTGCCAAGGTGATGCAGTGGATCGTGGGGGTTCTTTATGAGGCCTCAAAGGTCCAAGGTGCTGCAGTAAAAAGATGGAAGTCAAAAAACGACTTTACAGACATCTTCTGCACACTTAAGATGAACACACATGGGAGATATATTTGCCTTGTGGCAATTCAGGGTGAGCGCAAATCTGTACTGATCATTCCAGAAACTACATTCAATGCAGGATGGAGACTTATTGCACTTAAGGTTGGAAGATTCGTTAATGCAGAAAGGTTGAAGTCAGAAATCATTCCTCCATTAAATACAGATCCCAACACACCTTATTTAGAATCTTTCAAGCGAAACATATGGACAACAAAAGGAACTCATGAGTCGCCGGCAGAAATTTCAAGTTCGAGAATCATTATTCAGGGGGATGCGGAAGTGGCTGGCGATGATCTTTTGGCAAGATGCATTGTTGGAAAGTTCGAGACTGGTTCTTCATAGATTCCAATACTGAATGAGGTCCGAAGATGGGCATGCTCCCAATGGAAAGCGGCCCACGGGCTGAATGTCTATGCAATGAATGATTTCACGTATTTGTTTGAACTGCCATCAAGGAAGATAGCTTAGCACATCATCACAAGACAATGGAGATGGAAGAAGTCCTTACTATATCTTCAATGGTGGTCTCCTAACGCAGGTTGACGGCCAACAAATTTAAAAGGATATTGGGTTTTGATTCGGCTAATGGGTCTGCCACTTAATCTATGGTCACATAAAGTCTTCAAAGAAATTTGGGATTACTGTGGAGGTTGGATCGAGAGAGATGGGCTATGGTTAAGGTAAAAGGAGATGGAGATAATATACCTAAAGAAGTGGAAGTTGAGCTCGGTGGTGTAGTCTACAAAATCCCTATCTGGTGTGAAGTTCTGGCGCAGGTGGTGATTGGAGATGAAGCTGTTTTGGGGAACAAAGCTCGTAGACCCTATATTATAGAGGGAGATGTGACAGAACAGGTGGCACAAACTGGATTTTGTACTACACACGTGGGCTCATCGTCCTCTGTTCCAGATTCAAATAAAAACTCGCGTGAGCTTTCACGTGATCTAGCTAGAGGCTCCTTACCCCTCTTGGGCCAGCCCATCTTGCAAACAGAGCCCAACAAAGGATATTATTAAGGGACCTATTTCCCGGGAGCTTTTTACACCAATACCTTCAGCCCATTCAATCCCAATTGAGTCCAATAAAACAGATGCGCTACTTCTGGAAATTGAGGTGAATAGAACAACGAAAGTTTTGTCCTCAAAGAAACTGATACAGGGATAGAAACTCAGAGACTGCAGCTTGAAGGGACTGAACAACAACAAAGGCAAGTTTTTGTTGATTTGAAGAAAGGGGAAAATCTAGGGTTTATGATTAAGGAAGGGGGTGAAGATCTTTCTCAGGCTCTTTCCCAAGAACAAGACATACAATTGGTAGAAGTGGTTGGAGAAGAATTATGGGTGTGTGAAGATGCTGAACCTATTGACGCGCGGGCAAAATAAGCAGAGATGAATGCAACTCTTTGGGTTCACAACAACATAATCAGATTGAGTAATAAATTTGGTGTAGATTTCCAGGGATGTGAAAAGGAGGCACTGGCTTTATTTATAAAGATTGACAACAGGAGGAAGCAAAACAAACCAGTAGATGAAAAGGCCATTACTGCAACACCTAAGTTCAAAGGAATACACAAAGTGAAGGGGCTGGTTTTCAACATGAAATTCAAAGAGGGTGGGTCGAGTTGTAAAAGCAGGGGGAGAGTTGCATTTGAAGATCATCCATGAATCTCAAAATTATTTCATGGAATGTGAGGGGTTTAAATAAGAGGGACAAAAGAACTATGGTGAAAAGCAGATGTATATTGCTTCCAAGAAACAAAGTTAGAAGGAGAAGTAGTAGAGATGGTGCAAATCTGGCCTAACAGGTGGGTTAAGTTTTGGTTGTTTGGAGGCTAGTGGTACGAGGGGAGGTATAATTATAATGTGGGTAGTAGAGTTTGGAAAGGAGAGGTAGTTAACATTGGAGTTCACTCTTTGACATGTTGTTCTGAGGCTTGAAGTCAGAACTTTGCGTGGCACCTAACAGGGATTTATGGGCCAAAAACTAGAAAGGGAAGAAAAGAGTTATGGGAGGAAATAGGGTATTCTAGAGGACTTGTTGATGGCCCCTGGGTAGTATGTGGAGATTTCAACACTACTTGTTTCACTTCAGAGAAGAAGGATAATGGTAGATTGACAAGAGCTATGATGGATTTCTCAACTTTCATTGAAGACTTGGAGCTTATTGATCCTCCCCTATCTGGAGGAAATTTTACTTGGGCTAAGAGTTACAGACATGAAGTCTCCAGCAGGTTGGACAAGTTCCTTATATCAACAGAATGGGATGAGGAATTCAGAAATATAAAACAATCAGTGTTGCCAAGAGTTACTTCAAATCATATCCTTATTGAACTACTATGTGGGAATTGGGACAATAACAAATCATACTTCAAGTTTGAGAATTGATGGCTGCAAGTGGAGGGTTTTAATGATTTGGTGAAGAACTGGTGGGATTTTTTTGATTTTGCAGGTAGACCAGATTACATATTGGCTAGCAAACTAAAAGCTCTGAAAGATAAGCTTAAGGATTGGAATAAACTTAGTACGGGGAGTTTGGAGAGGCAGAAGAATAACATCTTAGCCCAAATTTCAGATTTGGATAGAGTACAAGATGAAAGAATTTTGTCTGACAACGAAATTTTACTGAAATCCAGTCAATGTATGAGTTTTGAGGAGCTAGCAAAAAAATGAAGAAATAGCATGGAGACAGAGGTTTAGGCTATATGGCTGAAGCAGGGGGATAGAAACACTAAGTTCTTTCAAAAAACTGCTAATGCACACAGAAGATTTAACCACATTGATCAGTTGGTTATTGATGGGGAAACTGTGAAGGAACTTGTAGATATCAAGAGGCAAATCCTATCATTTTATCTGAAGCTTTACACTGAAACAGAGTTATGGAGGCCTAGTCATCAGCAATTGTCCCTGATTATCCGAAAATGAGAAGCTAAGATTACAGAGACCATTTGAGTAGCAGGAGGTTATGCAGATCATCAAGCAAAGTGCTATCGATAAGGCCCCAGGTCCCAATGGCTATACCATGGGTTTTTTCAGCACTTGGTGGGAGATAATTAAGGGGGACATTATGAACAGTGTCCATAACTTTCACTGTAAGGAATTTTTTGAAAAAAGTTTTAATGCTACCTATGTAGCTTTGATCCTAAAGAAGAATGGAGCAAAGGAACTAAAGGAGTTTAGACCTATCAGTCTGATAGGTTCAATCTACAAAATCATTTCTAAGTTGCTAACTGAGAGGTTAAAGGAAGTAATGCTTAAGCTGGTGGACAAACAACAGATGGCTTTTATAAAAGGCAGACAAATCATGGATGCAATTTTGATTGCAAATGAATGTGTGGACTCAAGATTAAAAGAAAAGGTGCCTGGGATCTTGTGCAAATTGGATATGGAAAAAGCTTTCGACCATGTCAATTGTGGATTCCTTCTGAAGCTGTTGGAAAATATGGGCTTTGGTAGGAAATAGGTAAACTGGATAAAATTTTGCATCAACAATGTCAGGTTCTTTGTTCTTATAAATGGTTCACCGGAAGGCTTTTTTCCCTCGCATAGGGGTCTAAGACAAGATGACCGCTTATCACCTTTCCTGTTCATCTTGGTTATGGAGGGACTCAATAACATGATACAAATGGCAAAACATAACAGCTAGATCAGGGGATTTAAATTGCTTAATAGACGTGACTCAAGCTTGGAGATCACACATTTGCTTTGTGCAGATGACTCACCTATACTATGTGAAGCTAAAAAAGATCAACTGAGGATGATCAGTGATTCTCACTATATTTGAAGGAATCCCTGGCCTACATACTAATTGGAGCAAAAGCTTATTATTTTTCTGTCAATCTAGTCCCTGACAGGAGAGCCTGACACGAATTCTAAGGGCTAAAGTAGGAAATCTATCGACAACATACTTGGGAATGCCTATGGGAGCAAAAAACAAATCTCTGGAGATCTGGAATGGTGTTTTGGAGAGGTCTGAGAAAAAGCTTACAAAATGGAGAAGTCAATATCTATCCTTGGGAGGTAGACTAACCCTGATCAGTAGTGTGTTAGATGCTTTGCCTATATACATGATGTCTTTGTTCCCAATTCCTGCAAAGGTGGAGAAGAGATTAAACAAATTAAGAAGGAGCTTTCTATGGCATGGGAATAAGGAAAAGAAGGTTTCAATCTGGTTAGATGGAAAACTGTCACATTATGCAAGAAGGATGGAGGTCTTGGTATTCGAAATATGACTAAACACAATCAGAGTCTACTCATGAAATGGCTATGGAGATTCACCACAGAAGAAAATGCACTTTGGAGACAAGTAATTAGCACCAAGTATGGGGAAGAGGGGCTATGGACAACTAAAAAGGTAACTACTCCATATGGGGTGGGGGTGTCGAGATCTATTAGGAACCTATGGCCTGTCTTCAACAATGACAATGCTTTTAGGGTGGGAAATGGTATGAAGATCTTATTTTGGGAGGATAATTGGTTGGGACTGGGAGCTTGAAAGATTCATTTTCCAGATATTTATATCCTAAGTCAACAACATGGATGTAAAATTGGAGAAGTTTTGACTCATCAAGGATGGAACCTAACTTTTAGAAGATTTTTTAATGATTGGGAAATTATGAGAGTTATTAATTTCTATGTGGTGCTTGGACAGTTCAAGGGCACAAAACAAAGGGAAGACAGATTATGGAGGCAGGGCAACATGGAATCTTCACAGTCAAATCTACCCATGGGACTCTCAACAAAGCTTCCATTCAACAAATCCCATACAAAGTGGCATGTTTCACGTGGTTAGTGATAAAAGAGGATTGTTTAACTGAAGAAAATTTGATGAAGAGAGGCTTTCCTTTGTGTTCTAGATGCCATCTATGTGGTAGGAAGGCTAAGAACAACTGCCATCTATTTTTGCATTGTGAGGTTACCTCACAAATCTGGAATATTTTTTTGTGTATGAGGGGTCTCTCCTGGCAATGCCAAAAAGCTCCTTGGAATTGCTTAAATGCTGGAATAGGGGAGGTGGTCTTCCCAGACATAAAAGCACCGTGTTTTTGGTGGACTATCTGGACAGAAAGAAATCTAAGATGTTTTCAGGGTACAGGCAGCCCAATTCAGAAGATCAAGATGAATGCCCTTTTGTTATTTTAATTTTTGGTGTAAAGAGGAATTTATAGTATTGAATCTATCCTGAGATTTTAGAATCCTTGTAAGTGTATATGATATTTTTTTTTTCCTCCTTTCTTTCCACTCTCTCTCCTGTAAATTTGGCATTGGCACAACCTTAGTGCCCTGTTATATAAAAATTGTTATCATTATCAAAAAAGAATGTCGTTGTTTCTGCAATCATAAATTTCTTCAGCCAAAATTCAAATGGAAACTTGAATTTCAAGTCGAGTTCTCAGTGTATCACCAACAATTATTTTTGAGGCATTAAGTGATGTGTGTGTTTTACTGAAGTGATTAGAATGAGTGGAATAAGAATCGGATTGAGTTTGGGAATTACGTAATGGGCTTAGTTTGAATATTAATTATAAAGGTTAAGGATGTTGGGTTTGTTAATGGTATTGAAATTGCTGTCCAGCTTTTTGTCTTGTAATGAATGGCTTGTGATTCATAGGTTTCAGAGTGTGATTCTATTGACTGATGAGATTGATGATGAAATGGGTGAGAATTTTAGGAAAATTGAGAGTAATAATGCAATGAAATTTGATATTTCTATGGTTTGTTTTTCGGGTCAAAAAGGTTACATTAACCCAGTTTATTGTTACTTTATGCCATAGGATCGGACCAGGTAAATGGGTAAAAATAAGATCCATATTTGATTTGTGGTCAATAATGTCACGTGGCCCAGTTAAAAATTGCCACGTCATTAAATGAAAGACCCACCAATACTGCTGTTAGACGGGATGGTATCTTGGTTAATAGAATTAATGTGTGTCCTTTTTTGGACGGTTAGATGGACGAAGGGTATTTGTAAGCCATTTAGCAAACCATAGGGATAGGGATAGTTTAGGCCCTTTTCCGAAGGAAAAATATGTAGCTTCTCCTTCAAAGCAGAAACGTATTTTATTTGGAATAAAAAACCCTTATTAGAAATTTATATTGTTCAACTATCACTCCTTAAGCACTCGTTTGTGATAAATTAAAACAAACTCAACTAAAGTCTCTCCTAATGAATATATAAAGTTGTTATTTCTTTAAATAACAATTATGGTAAAGTGAATCTTTTCATGTTCTTTTGTTTGTAAAAAAATTGACATTCAAAAAACCTTTGTGAAAGATAGGCCAAACACAAATTGTTGGCAAAAGCACTTCTGCGATGATTTGGCAAAACACAAACTGCTATTCTCCCGAAGTATTTCTTCGAATACTATTTGAAAAGAAGTCACTTAAGAATAAGTTCTTTATCAAAAAATTATTCAAGAATAAGTAAATTTTGAAAGTTTGACCAAACTGATCTGAAATTAAAAGAGGAGTTCAGATTAGTTGATAATAGGAAAGCTTAGATTACATTAATCAAGGAGAGTTATTAAATGAAACAAATTATTTAAATAGGAGATTCCTAATTGTGCAAGAAAGTAAGAATATTCTATACGATTAATCTTTAACAAAATAGAATCCACTGGTGCAAAGTTCAAATCCTCTGAAGTGTGGAATGGTATCATTGAAAAGGTTGAGAAGAAGCTGGCAGCTTGGCAAGTACTGTATTTATCCATGGGAGGCAGGTTGACACTCATCAGTAGTGTCTTGGACAGTATCCCAACCTACACTATGTCTCTATTCAGTGTCCCTAAGAAATCACTGCAACATTTAGATAGGTTAAGGAGAAACTTCCTTTGGAAAGATAAGTGTGGAATGGTATCATTGAAAAGGTTGAGAAGAAGCTGGCAGCTTGGCAAGTACTGTATTTATCCATGGGAGGCAGGTTGACACTCATCAGTAGTGTCTTGGACAGTATCCCAACCTACACTATGTCTCTATTCAGTGTCCCTAAGAAATCACTGCAACATTTAGATAGGTTAAGGAGAAACTTCCTTTGGAAAGATAAGTGTGGAATGGTATCATTGAAAAGGTTGAGAAGAAGCTGGCAGCTTGGCAAGTACTGTATTTATCCATGGGAGGCAGGTTGACACTCATCAGTAGTGTCTTGGACAGTATCCCAACCTACACTATGTCTCTATTCAGTGTCCCTAAGAAATCACTGCAACATTTAGATAGGTTAAGGAGAAACTTCCTTTGGAAAGATAAGTGTGGAATGGTATCATTGAAAAGGTTGAGAAGAAGCTGGCAGCTTGGCAAGTACTGTATTTATCCATGGGAGGCAGGTTGACACTCATCAGTAGTGTCTTGGACAGTATCCCAACCTACACTATGTCTCTATTCAGTGTCCCTAAGAAATCACTGCAACATTTAGATAGGTTAAGGAGAAACTTCCTTTGGAAAGATAAGTGTGGAATGGTATCATTGAAAAGGTTGAGAAGAAGCTGGCAGCTTGGCAAGTACTGTATTTATCCATGGGAGGCAGGTTGACACTCATCAGTAGTGTCTTGGACAGTATCCCAACCTACACTATGTCTCTATTCAGTGTCCCTAAGAAATCACTGCAACATTTAGATAGGTTAAGGAGAAACTTCCTTTGGAAAGGTAATAGCGAAGTTCAAAAGTTTCATCTGGTTAAGTGGCCCAAGGTCACACAGCCTAAGACTATGGGTGGTCTAGGCATCAGAAACTTAGTTGTTCATATTAAATGTATGCGGTTGAAATCGTTATGGAGATATAGTCAAGAAGGGCCAGCATTATGGAAGGAAGTAGTGACTGCAAAACATGGATTACTCAACCACGGGTGTACCAGAACCTCAAGAGCACCATATGGTGTTGGTCCTTGGAAGAACATGAGCAAATTGTGGGAAGAGTTCTCCAGAAATTGCAGCCTCAGATTTGGGAATGGACAGCACATCAGATTCTGGAAGAATAAATGGCTTGGTGCCACAACATTGTAGGAGGAATATCTCAACCTATTCCTTATATCTACCAACCGGGACTCCCTCATATCCCATCACTGAGAAGGAAACTCTTGGAACCCAAGCTTCAGAAGAAACATGGGAAATCGAAGAGCTACTCAACCTGATGGCTAGATTGGGAAACATCACCTATAAAGACCAAGCAACAGACACTTTGAGATGGGAGGTAGAACCAGATGGTCAATACTTCGTTAAATCAGGGTACTTATTCTATTGCGCTCAGAATGAAATGGTGGACAACTAGCCTTGGAAGCTCAATATGGAGAACAAAAGCACCCCCAAAGGTGATTTGTTTCAGTTGAATTGCACTTTATGAAGCATGTTTGACCCAAGACTAGCTAGAAGATCTTTCCACTTGGGAAACAGATGTCACATGTGCATGCAAAATGAAGAAACGACCAGGCACCTTCTACTACACTTCCCAATTTCAGCAGATCTATGGAACATGTTTTTGTCTCTTTTTGGAATGGACTGGGTAATGCCTGGGAGTTTTTTGGAATGGACTGGGTACAACCATCAAGAAAATCTGGAAACTAATCCCTTTCTATATTTTTTGGTGTATTTGGTATGAGAGGAATAGGAGATGTTTTGATGGAATAGCAACTCCAAACCACTTCCTTAAGGCAAATGGGTTTTTACTTTGGTACAGTTGGAGTACCTTAAGACCTGTAAACTCCTCTGTCAATTTTTTGGACTTTGTTAGCTCTTTAACCTTAGTATACGACTCTTTGTACTAGAGCTAACAAATCTTTTGTATCTATATTTATGCATCTTCTTGATGCCATTTATAATATCTCTTGCTTTATCAAAAAGGATCTCAAAACATTCTGACATGGCATTGCATTGGTTGTCGACTTTCAACACGGCCCTGAAATATAGTTTGTAAACCTAAAGTTGAAAGTCAAGTCAAGCATGCTGAAAGAACCTACCATTAGATGACTTAACCAGTTAAACTGACGATTTCTTGACTTTCACTACGTTTGCTCACATTAAAACTTGGGGTTTTGACTGGCTTGCATAATCTTCTTAGAAGATTGAATTGGAATATATTAGGGGAAAAATATATCTTATTATACTTATAATATGTGGTCCATATAGTAAGTAATGTGTCTGATCAAGTTTCTCCCCTTGTGTATGGTCGGTTAGTTCCGGGTGTGTCCGATTAGGTTTAGGATGAAACCTGGAAATCGATGAGTATTTGTTTTACTTATACTATCTTGGTTGAGACAATCCTTAAGTACAAGGTATTGAGATTGAGGATTCATAAATCCGAGCCCAACTAGCTTGGGATTGATGCATACTTATTGTTTTACGCTATTTTGGTTGAGGGCCAGAAATATCTACATTAGTACATGTCATTGTGGGTTTATCGTGCATTAATCTATAGGAAGATTGAAAAATGATCAAAACTAAGTCTATAGGAAGAGAATAAAGGCATTTCAAGGAAGTCCCTTGACCTTGTGTTAGATCTCAGTTAAGTGTTTGATTGGTTGTATTTGTGCTGCAGTATTGAAGTTTTTAAATAGATGGATTTGGGATCTTGATATTAGATGTCTGCTGTGGGCTGTTGGAGATTCTGACGCTTTATAATTTGAGCTTGAAAATTCTATGATCTTAATCAACATTGTCCATTGTTGCCAGAATATTTGGTACTGGTAGTGAAACTGAATCTTGTCCAATATCCAAGTTTGTAAGATTTATTCTGCTCCTATAGTTTTTACCAGGACTTGTAGATGCTCATGCACCCTGCTTAGGATGTGATGATGCTGAAAATTCCTACGTGCTTGCCACTGCTTTTAGTTGCAGAAAATCAGAGTGTCAATGCCTTTTTCCTATTTTAAATACTTCAGACCTTGCTGAACAACAGATGGTGACTGACTCACTGTTCTCATTTGAGTCAATGTTAAGATTAGGAGGCAAAGAATAATGGTTGCCTTATTTGGTTTTTAATATCTGCTTGCCCATTTTTCCTGTAGGACTTCAGTGCTTGAGAAAGCTTCTAAATCAGTTTGGGAGCTTATCTTGGATAACAATGGGATAGGGAAGGAAATAAGTGAAACTGTTGAACAAGTATTCTGTCGGTTGAGTGGAAGAGAACCACCATTATTTGTGTCGGATTTTGGACCTCAACCAGAGAAAGGGAAAGAGAAAAAGAGTGGGCAAGGCAGGCAGAAAGAGGAAAGCCGGGAAACTGGAAAAGATAATTCTGAATCTGCAGCAAAGAAGAGAAAGATGAATACAGAAGAGGGGATTGATGAAGCCGTTAGCAAACCTAGTGACAAATCAACCTCATCAGATGATTCTAGTAAAATGCTGCCACCAAATGCGAAAAGTCAAAACACTTGCTGAATGGGCTCCATTGTTTCTCTCTTATCCATCTTTTACACCACTACTGCTTCTTCTACATATTTAACTTGTAACATGGTTCTGTTAATACTCAAATTAGAACTTTTCACTAGGTGTTAGGTTCTTTGAAGTCTGTAGCTTATCAGTTCAGTAATTGATTCCTGGCTTCCAGAATGAGCATTGCTCTACGTTTCAGTTAGAATGCTCTTCTTTTGGGTTGGAGTTGAAGGATGTCTGAGTTTCTTTCATTTAGATCTCTGCAAAATCTGTTGTTGCATTGGAGTTTTTCATTTACTCTGCTGATACAAATTGAATTTGCTTTTTAGCCACACTCTTGACACATTAAACACATGCATCTACTAGTCAACATTATCAAGTGTCGTTGGCTCTAAGAAAGGTTCTTCCCATGTGGGTGCAAAGGAAAAACCATAACTAGACAACATTTAAAGAAAATTAGCAGCACTAGTTAATTATTATTCCATGCCAACTGAATACTTACATATCATAGCAGATTTAATAATAATCCCAAAAATCAAGAAAATTATATACGCTATCTCTTTATCAAACAATGCCGATGAATCATACACCTCAAATATAGGAATTATACACCTCAAAAAAGGACCGAGAATCACGTTTGTAACTTTTCAAACAATCTCTTCTTTTATTTTAATCTTGCTAAAAAGTTCTCCTTTTATATTTTCTTTTTTGATTTTGTATCATTTATAAAATATGAAACTAATAAATCTGGAATATATATAGTATAATATATATATATATATATACCAAACAATTATAAAATAATAGCAAATATTACTATTATATATCGAGTATAACAATTAAAACAGTAATAAAATATAAACATTGAATATACCGTGTATTTTTTTAAAACTACTTTGAAAAGTTAAACATTATCTCCTAACAACAATAATATACACTGTTATTTAATGTATAACATTATGAAATATACATTATATTTTATTATGTTTGCAATGACATGGACAAGTCCAAAAAAATATTTACAAGTCAAATATACCTAAATTATATTTAGATACACCAAAAATGCATAAATGATACATTAAAGATATGTATAATACATACATCAAATATGTACGTTTGCTTATAGGTCATATACACAGTAATATATAAATTACAAATATGAAAAGATTTATGTAGATTAAAAAATAGCCCCCCCCCNCCCCCCCCCCCCCTCACCCAGCACAAAACCCAACGTGAAGTTAGAGAAAAGTTAACTATATTATTCCTCAATTTGTGCTTTCACTCATTCTGTCATAATCTTTACAATATGCTAAGATTGTAAAACTTTTTGCTATTTATGAAATAAACAAAAAGTAATTTCATTTTGTTAAATAATTTTTAAATGTTCAGCCATGTAAATATCTCAAAGGGGATAATTATTGTCACGACCAAGCCTATGTCATGTATTGTCTGCTTTGGTCCCAATAGACCTCACAAATTTATCTCTTCAGCTATGCTATTATCGAACCCAAAAGCGCGTGTACCATGTGAACTTTGGTTGTGCCTTATAAAGCTCTTTATTTTTTCTCCTATTCCGATGTGATATTCGCATAAGGTGATATCTGCACCCTCTTCATAAGCTTGCCAACCTAGAAATATGTCGGTCTGCAGCCAGGTGCTGATCAGAAACACGATATAGCATGAGATCCCTTAGAGGGCGCCTTTGAGTTAATGCTGCTATGTACTTCACTTTGGCACTTTGTGTGTATCTAGGGTATGCATTTAGCTGGTAAAGATGATGCTATCCTTCTAAACATTTAGGCCCTTCTGAACATTCGACAAAAGGATCACCCTAAGATGATCATCTCGTGGCTATTGAGAACGAATTAAATCAGATGGTTCTATTTCAAACTCTTTCTGTTACTTCGAAAGTAGCTGCTTCAGCTTCAGCCACTCGAAATTTCGATATTCCTTCTCTGTACGATTCTGCTGCAAATGGTAGTAAAAACCATCATTTGCGAGTTCAAACCTAATGGATGAGTGATGAACATGTAAGTTCAGAAAGGTATGGAGTTTCACGAAGGGGAGATACTGTCACGATCCAAAATCCAACTAGTTGTGATGACACCTAACCCAACCCGTTAGGTAAGTCAATTAGCAACAATCCAATTCAAAAGAGATTTACTGAGAAAATAAATGATGAAATAAGTAAACTTTTATACAAAATCTCAAGGATTTGTAGTACAAATCATGAGCTTCGACTTAGAGTTTACAAAGATGGTAATATATCATCTGTTCGAAATATACGTAAACACATTTATAAATCCTAAGCTACCAACAACAAGGGACCGTTATAACCGGAACGCAGGTACATCTCCAATGACAGCTCCCGCCATACGCAACAACATCAACTCCAAAATCCGCACGCAAGGTGTAGAAGTGTAGTATGAGTATTATTGGCCACATGTATTCAATAAGTAACAAACCTCACCTTAGATTGAAAGAAGTGACGAGCTCGGAGAAGCAATCAGAGTCCAATACCAATAGCCAAGAACAACTTGTAACAATATAATAAAAGCAGTACAAGTAATAACTCAAAGATATTATGCTCAACTCGTTCACAGTTGCGGAAAATAGGCATGCTTTCTAGTTATGAATGTAAAACCCAAATCTTTTACCGAGATCACCAAAATATGAGTATATCAGGAAACTGTGATTTTTTTCAATAACCGATAAGATATTTTATTATCATATATAGCATGGGGAAAGTACATCTCTATGCATACATGTTAATATGCATGTCAAGTCATGAATGTCACAATACATTATACTCTCTCTGTTTTAATTTATGTGAACCCATTTGACTGGGCACAAAGTTTAAGAAAAGAGAGAAGACTTTTGATCTTGTGGTGTAAAATGAAGCACATATATTTTGTGTGCCTATAAATCATTGAATAGAGGTAAATTATTTTCAAATAGGAAAAGGGACCATTCTTTTTGGTTTGGACTAAAAAGAAAATAGGTTCACATAAATAGAAACGGAGGGAGTAGCATGAGGAAATGCATCTCTATGCCTACATGCCAAGTATGTATGTCAAATGTAACGCATCACTGTGATAAACTCATGTACTCGCACTCTCAGAGTACTCATCTCACTGTCTCATACTCCCACTCATCACACTCAATCACTCGGCACTGTACAGTACCTGCGCTCACTACTGGTATGTTAGACTCCGGAGGGACGGATCCTGCCCAAGCACTAATATAAAGCCAATACAGCCTGCTGCGACGTGCAATCCGATCCCATAAATAATAATAAAGCCTATAAGGCATGCTATGACGTGCAGCCCAGTCCATAATAATAATACTAGATATAAAGTCAATATGGCCTGCTGCAGCGTTCAGCGCGATCCCATAAATAACATTCACAACTTGTCTTTCAGGCCCACCTCAGTCATCAATCTCTGAAGTCTCAAGGGCTCACAATCTCGAACCACTCAGTCCAGATAACATGTAATGTAACAATGAATGATGAACAAATATTGAAATATGAAATGCAAATGAAGAATCATGACTGAGTATATAAATAAAGTTAGATCAGATAACTCAAAACAACATAAATAGTCTTATTAGGTCTCAACCGAATAAGCACATGGCCTAAACATGATTTCTAACATGGTTCACAACTCATATAATCAAACAAGTAGGGAGAACATGAATGTAACAAGATATAACAACAAAATAAGTCTGGTCATAGTCTAATAGTCAACTAGAATCATGATTTTCCCGGTGCACGCCCACACGCTCTTCACCTAGCATGTGTGTGACCTCAATACACCTCTTATAACATAGTTCCTATGGTTAAATACCCTCAAATCCAAGTTTAGATATGTTACTTACCTTGAACAAACCAAATCCAATACCGAGCAAGCGAAACAATACTTTAAAAATGCCATCCCACGCGTATCAACCTCCGAACGGCTCGAAACTAGGCAAAAGCAACTAAAAAATATCAAATAATGCCAAAGGAAACAAAGTCAATCGATAACGGTCGAATTTTTAATCAAAAGCCCAAAGTCAACCAAAAATTCAAACTCGGGCCCGCACCTCAAAACCCGAAAAAACTCACAAAATCCGACAACTCATTCAATTACGAGTCCAACCATACTAATTTCATCCAAACCCAATTATTCTCTTTAGAAATATTTTCGATAAAAAATCCTCAATTCTCCAATCAAAACATGGATTAATTCACAAATGAACTACTGGAATCATGTTAAATACAAAAAATGAGATTAGATACTGACACCATGAAAATACGAGAAGAACGTCGTGAAATTCACCTCAATCGAAGCTCTAAAACTCCAGATATGCTCAGAATACCAAAAGAAAGCAGTGTGATTTTTGTAATACACAGGCATTTCCGCTTTTGCGACCAAAAATATGCACCTGCACATCTCCAGCAGTCGTTTCCGCTTTGCGGACCAATTTTTGCAGGGTCGCAGATGCGGACCTAACTTCGTATCTGTGAAGCACCAGCTCTCTTCTTCGACACTAAAATAAGCATAACTCCCTCGTACGATGTCCAAATTGGACGATTCTTTTTCGATGACCGTAATTATGATACTTATCTATTTCTTCAATCAAAATAGAAATTGGAGCTAATTTGATTAATGTGGTACCATTTATGCTTGAAGAAACGACATTAAAACATCAAAAACGAGTGCAACACAACTCAAACCTATCCGAAATTCCCCCGAGCCCCTCGAGACCCCGTCCGAACATACCAGCAAGTCGTATAATATAAAGCAGACTTACTCGAGGCCTCAAATCATGCATAACAACATCAAAATCACGAATCGCACCTCAAATCAAACTTAATGAACTTTTGAACTTTCAACTTCCAATACTCGTGCCAAACCATATCAAATCAACTCAGAATGACCTCAAATTTTGCACACAAGTACCAAATGACATAACGAAATTGTTCCAATTTCCTAAATAACAATCCGAACCCGATATCATTAAAGTCAACTTGCGGTCAAACTTATGAACATTCTAAACTTTCAAATTACCAACATAGCAATTAGTGTCGAAACCTTCTAGAAACATCCGAATGAAATTCTTACAAACCAATCCCGAATAATATGAAAATCAAAACCTATGATTCACACAAGTCATAATACACATATAAATCTACTCAAGACTTCAAACAGCTGAACAGGATGCAAATGCTCAAAACGCCTGGTTGGAACGTTATATTCTCCCCCACTTAAACATACCTTTGTCCTCGAACGTGCCAACAGTCGTTCCAAATCCATCAATTCACTGTGTAACCTTACCATGCACATACCTAGGGGTGATCCCAAGTCACCCTAATCAGTATAAGTGCGCCAACTCAACCTAAACGAAGACTCTTCCTTCAACCTTAGCCCATAAACCTTGGAACCCAATTCCAACATCCGGAATTCCTTGCAAGACCTGAATCTCGCATCTACATGTTGTATAAGTCTAACAAGTTGTATCCATCTATAAACATAATCCAAGATGTAATCACATGATATACCACATAACTGGTATACTCGTAGCAGTAATTTTCGATCGCAGTAGCTACTCAAAATCAAACCCGGTATAGGTAATGAACCTCAAATCAAGTAAAAGCTTATTCAAAACCTTCGTACGCTGCCGATGATGAAAGAAACACGCATATCTCATAACCACCCATCAGACCAACAAGCCATGGAGCTCTCTCTCTCTCTCTCTCGTCCGACAAGAACCAAAGCCAAATTCTAAGGCGACTTCCGATATTGTTCTTCCAAACATAACATAATCAAATCCGATAGTATCCATTCTAGGTCCAATGACCTCATCTCATCAAACACACATATTCTATCGACATGCCATACCAATACAACCTAAAGCCACAAACCGTACAATCCGTGCACCAATAAGCAACAACTCAAATGCACTCAAAAATGAGAGAATTGTCTGGCAAGCTCAACAAGTACCACCACCTAACGCAATGCTACGGACCCATCACACATAGTAGAACCAAAACACATGAATCTATCACAAAAGATCATATCCCAATGTAACCCCGCTGCAATGTGTGACCCCATCCAAACACTGGTCCATATGAAATACCTCCAGCCACAATGCTCAAAATCAACAACTACATGCAATTCAACATCAAGTACACGAAGTGCATGACCATAACCATGTAGAAGTGAATAACACCATATACCACAAATAGAAAAGACCATAACCAAGGCGCAGTCAATCATTCCACACCCCAATAACCATCTCACTCGAATTCCGCTACAAGGACCAACCATAAACGCATCTAGTATATAATTAGCTAACAGATCACCACCTATCGTAGCATAGAAGAGTAACACATAAAACATCTCAGAACACGAACAAGCTCAACTCTAACCGAATGACACACCGCTCAATACTAACAGTTTTGAGTCAACAAATCCGACCCGGTGTAGAATACACATCCTCATTGGGCCTACCAATGGGCCCCCAAATCAACTCTGTCATCCGCGAATGGACAAATAGCCCTCCAAAAGTCCACAACGGCCTAACTATCATACATAGCACCATCTGGCTAACTTAGGCCACATCTTCACACTCCGCAACCCCAAACAGTATGCTTCTGAGAACTTTCAGTCTCCAAATCTACAGAATACATGAATCACCATAGTCGATCCCAACTCCACCACTAACGACTAACACATATTTCGTACACAATCATCCCATGAGAGATACTTCCAAAATTCCCTCGCGCCACATGGCAAAAATCTGAATATCAGTTGTCGATCAACCAGACGAGGACCGCAATACCAATGAAGCATGTGAAGTCAGATCACGATGCACCTTCTGAAATGCACACCCTTCCCAGTCAATACCAAGTAGTTATATCATTCATATAAACAATGGAAATCGTCCATGTTGTCCAAAATTAATGACCTTCCTTTCAAAACTGAATCGCCACCTTGTACATGCAAATCTCAATCCCACAGGACGCATTGTATCATGCCATCATGTGAAAAATACGAGAATCTCATTATCATCTCCGAGTCACAAGCAGAATACATGCTCGATCAGTCAGAAACCTTCCACTTGATCCCATCCAAGAGAAAATTACGACACGCAACGTACCCCTCATACCTACAGATAATATCCATCTCAAATTGTGGCAGAAATCATCGACAACACTTCAAAACCCATTTGCACATAACCAAGCCATTAGAACCAAATCCCACTAATTCAACCAAGCCACACAGATTTCCAAACCCAAGAGTATAGCCACAAAATATATGTAGAGAATCACCACATCATAAGTACCCAAAGAACTAATCATATCCATTACCGTGCTCATCCAACTAACCAAACTGTCATATTTCTCCGAGTTCCTTCTGAATTACCCTCAAGTTGACACTTCTCCTTACCATTAGACTACGACCCTTAACCTAACGCTCACCACGAGAGATCCTAGCATAAAACCACACCGTCCTAAGGCCCATAATCCGCGGTATTCTCTCTTAAGTGCCCCCAAAAGTACCACAACCGAGACATCCACTCTGAAAAGACCTTCTGTGAATCTGAAAGTATTTCCTTTAACCTTATGATACTGAAATGTAAAATCTTCACTAATGTGGAAATACCGCGAGTCCGAACACCAACCGATGCAAATCTCAGATCTTATCCATATACAAATCCGAAAAATTATCAAATGCCACATATGAATCTTGAATCCATTAGAACCTTCTCCAGAGTCATCCATTCTATTCTAATCTCCAATACACCATCAAAATGAGTTGAACAACATGTGCTCCGTTAGCATAGCAATTCCCAAAGAAGTAATCCACACCTCTAAGCAACCGAGTGAATCTCTTTTCTTAGTACATTAAATCCATCATGAATAGCAACCCTAAACCATTCCCAAGACTTCCATATATCCATAAGGTGTAATACATAATGCGTCCAGAAATTTCCTTGCTTAAGTCATCCTCAAAACCAACCTTTGCAAGTCGTAATCGATCCACAAATGACTCAAACCGAAATCAGTACAACACATCACCGTGTAATCAAATCGCCGATAATAGACTCCCCCACTTGGCTCAAAGCCATAAAACAAAACATCTAATAACTCACAATACCCAAACTCTATTACCGCCATAATCCCGCACTGAAATTCAACTAAATCCTTCATAAGTTCATGCGACACAAACCATATAATACCTCAAATCATCTGCTAGGCTCGCACTCATTCTCTTGTCAGTCAAGTCGACTTTATCAATCGATTCAAACTCAAATTTCAACGCATGTAATTCACTGGTAGAAAGAAGATCTCCACATAATCATAATAAGAGTCACACTACCTCAGAACGTTCTGCAAGAGATAACTCACTTGCTAAGCCTCAAACTGACCTCTCTCTATGCCCTTTCACAGCCACAATCGCTATACAATCACTTAATCTTCTTGAGTCTGAACTCGCCAACAAGACATGAGAATATACTTCATTCCATAAATGTACATCTGAAAGCTCTCTCATCCTCACAAATCATAACCGCACAACACATTAAGACAGAAATCAAGCTCCCAATGGTCTTCTTCACATCCCAAGCAAACTATTCTCGCCAAGTCCAATTTGCACTCATCATATAACCATCTAACCACACACCAAGCCATAATCCCCACTCCTAGGGACAGTACCGAACATAGAAGTCCAAAAACACATACTCACATAACTAAAACCATTGTGCCCCCAGCTGTGGTCAAAACCCGACATCAAGTCCTCCAGACCGTCCCATCACCAAAACATAGAAAACACATCTCGCACATCATTCATGGAATCTCAAGTTGTCGATGCACAGCTGATATCGAGCACTCACATACACATCCAAGTGAGTGGAAGGAATTCAAAGAGGTACGCTTCAAGCTGAATCAATGTCGCACGATTAGGAAAGAAAGATGGGAATTTTATCCTAGATGTCCTGCAGCCTCTCGAAGATAGGTATGGACGTCATCATAGCGATCCGCAAGACTCTACTAGACATTTGCTCATGACTCTAAGAACCTAAACCTAGAGCACTGATACCAACTTGTCACGAACCAAAATCCAACTAGTCGTGATGGAAATTAACCCAACCGTCTAGGTAAGCCAATTAGCAATAATCCAATTCAAAAGACATTTATAGAGAAACTAAATGATGAAATAACTGAACTTTTATTCAAAATCCCAAGGATTGGTAGTACAAATCATGATCTTCTAAGACTTATATTTTACAAAGTTGGTATGAAATAAATACATCATTTGTTCGAAATGTACATAAACAGATTTATAAATCCGAAGCTACCAAGACAAAAAGGCAGTTATAACTGGAACACAGGTACATCTCTAATGCCAACTCCCGCCATATGCATTAACATAAGCTCCAAAGTCTGCACGCAAGGTGTATAAATGTAGTATGAGTACAACCGACCCCATGTACTCAATAAGTAACAAACGCAATCTTAGGTTGAAAGAAGTGACGATCTCGGAGAAGCGGTCAAAGTCCAACACCAACAGCCAAGAACAACTCGTAACAATATAATAAAAGCAATGGTCAAAGTCCAACACCAACAGCCAAGAACAACTCGTAACAATATAATAAAAGCAATGCAAGTAATAACTCAAAGATATTATGCTCATCTCGTTCACAGTTACGGAAAATAGGCATGCTTTTCAGGTATGATAGTAAAACACAAATCTTTTACCGAAATCACAAAAATATGAGTATATTAGGAAATTGTGATTTTTGCCAAAATATTTCAACAATCGATAAGATATTTTATTATCAGATGAGGAAAGTACATCTCTATGCCTACATGTCAATATGCATATCAAGTCATGAATGTCACGATACCCTATAGCATGAGGATATGCCTCTCTATGCCTACATGCCAATTATGTATGTCAAATGTAACACATCAGAGTGATAAACTCATGTACTCGCACTCTCAGAGTACTCAATCTCACCGCCTCACACTCCCACCCATCACATTGAATCACTCGGCACACTTAATCACTCGACACTGTACAGTACCTGCGCTCACTGCTGGTACGTCAGACTTTGGAGAGGCGGATCCTGCCCAAGCACTAATATAAAGCCAATATGACCTACTGCGGCATGCAACCCGATCTCATAAATAATAATAAAGCCTATAAGGCCTGCTGCGGCATGCATCCCATTTTATTATAATAATAATAATAATTGACGAAGATGTCGCACACCGCATCAGAGCGTGATGAATGAAGTGGAGGCTCTCTTTCGATGTTCTATGTGATAAGAATGTGCCGCCAAGACTTAAGGGTAAGTTTTATAGAGTGGTGGTTTGACCGGCTATGCTGTATGGGGCTGAGTGTTGGCCAATCAAGAGCTCCCACGTGCAAAAGATGAAAGTAGCAGAGATGAGGATGTTGAGATGGATGTGTGGGTGTACCAGGAGAGATAAGGTTAAGAATGAAGCTATCCGGGACAGAGTGAGAGTAGCCTCCGTGGAGGACAAGATGCGAGAGTCGAGGTTGAGATGGTTCGTACATGT
The DNA here is from genome assembly GCA_005239525.1 of Nicotiana knightiana. NCBI lineage: Eukaryota > Viridiplantae > Streptophyta > Magnoliopsida > Solanales > Solanaceae > Nicotiana > Nicotiana knightiana. The sequence continues at coordinate 118,433 of ML434820.1, read as the reverse complement.
TAAGAGAAGAAGCATCGATGCTCCTGTTAGGAGGTGTGAGAGGTTGTCCATGGAGAGTTTGAGAAGAGGTCGAGGTAGGCCTAGGAAGAACTGGGAAAAGGTGATTAGACAGGACATGGAGCTGCTTCAGCTCACTGAGGACATGACCCTTGATAAGAGGGTGTGGAGGTCGAAGATTAAGGTAGAAGGTTAGTGGGTAGTTTTTAGTTGTTCACCGATAGTCTTAATAGCACACATGTCCCTTCATTTCTTAGATTTTTATTACGTTATGTGGTTTTGTTCACCTTAAGTATTGTATTCTTTGTTGCTATTATTTGGCAGTACTTATCCTTTATCTTTTTTTTTTCTTTTCTCTTCCTTTTTTCTTCCTTCCTTGCTTTCCTCTTCTTCTTCTTACCCTTCCTGAGCCAAGGGTCTATTAGAAGTATCCTCTCTACCTGCATTAGGTAGGGGTAAGGTCTGCGTACAGACTACCCTTCTCAGACCCCACATGTTGGGAACATACTAGGTTTGTTGTTGTTATAATAATAATAATAATAATAATAATAATAATAATAATAATAATAATAATAATAATAATAATAATAATAATAATATTAATATTAATAATAAAAATACTAATAATAATAATAAATATAAAGCCAATATGGCCTACTGCGGCGTGCAGCCCGATCCCATAAATAACACTCACAACTCGACTTTCAGGCCCATCTCAGTCATCAATCTCTCAAGTCTCAAGGACTCACAATATCTAACCACTCAGCCCAAACAATGATAATGTAATGTAACAATGAACGATGAACAAAGACTGAGTTATGATATGCAAATAAAGAATCATGACTGATTATATAAATACAATTAGATCAGATAACTCAAAACAATAGAAATAGTCTCATTAGGTCTCAACCGAATAAGCACATAGCCTAAACATGATTTCTAACATGGTTCACAACTCATATAATCAAATAAGTAGGGAGAACATGGATGTAATAAGATATAACAACAAAAAAGTCTGGTCATAGGCTAATAGTCAACTAGAATCATTTCCCTCGTGCACGCCCACACGCTCGTCACCTAATAAGTGAGTCGCCTCAATACACCTCTTATAACATAGTTTCCAAGGTTAAATACCCTCAAATCAAGTTGAGATATATTACTTACCTCGAACAAGACAAATCTAATATCGAGCAAGCCAAACAATACTCTAGAACCCGTGCATATCGACCTCCGAACGGCTCGAAACTATCTAAAAGACTCAAAAATATCAACTAATTCCAAAGTAAACAAACCCAATCGATAAAGGTTGAATCTTTATTCAAAAGTCCAAAGTCAACGAAAAAGTCAAACCTGGGCTCGCACCTCGAAATCTGACAAAATTCAAAAAATCCGACAACCCATTCAGTTACGAGTCTAGCCATACTAATTTCATTCAATTCCGACTCCGAATCGATGTTCCAAGCACAATTATTCTCTTTAGAAAATTATTTGATAAAAATCTACCAATTCTCCAATCAAAACATGGATTAATTCACAGACGATTTACTGGAATCATGTTAAATACAAACGTTGAGATTAGATACTTACCCCCATAAAAAAACGAGAAGAACACCGCAAAAATCACCTTAATTGGAGCTCTACAACTCAAGATATGCTCAAAATACTAAAAGAACGCAGTGTGATTTTTATTATACAGAGGCATTTTCGCTTTTGCGACCAAAAAGCCGCACATGCGCATTTTCAGTTGTAATTTCTGCTTTTGCGGATCATTTTTCGCACCTGTGGGAGATGCGGACCCAACTTCGAATCTGCGAAGCACCAGCAACAGTTCTCTTCTCCGAAACTAAAATGAGCATAACTCCCTCGTACGATGTCCAAATTCGTCGCTTCTTTTTGCTACGACTCCGTAATTACAATACGGATCTAATGCATCAATCAAAACATAAATTGGAGATCATTTTCTTAATGTGGTCCCATTTTTGCTTGAAGAAACGACATCGAAACAACAAAAACGAGCGCAACACAACCCAAACCTATCCGAAACACACCCGAGCCTCTCGAAACCCTGTCTGAACATACCAGCAAGTGCCATAATATAACACGGACTTAATCGAGGCCTCAAATCACGCATAACAACATCAAAACCACGAATCACACCTCAAATCGAACTTAATGAACTTTTGAACTCTCTACTTCCAAAACTCGTGTCAAACCATATCACTTCAACTCGGAATGACCTCAAACTTTGCACACAAGTCCCAAATGACATAACGAAGATATTCTAGCTCCCGAAACCATAATCCGAACCCGATATCTTCAAAGTGTACTTCCGATCAAACTTGTGAACATTCCAAACCTTCAAATTGCCAACTTTCGCCAATTAGTGTCGAAACCTTTTAGAAACATCCGAATGCAAATCTAGGCATACGCCCAAGTCCAAAATTACCATCCGAACCTAACAGAATCATTAAAACTCCGATCTGAGTTCAAATAAACAAAAGTCAAACTTGATCAACTCTTACAACTTAATCAATCACAAATCACTTGAAAACCAAAACTGACAATTCTGACAAATTATAATACATCATATGAAGCTACTTAAGACTTCAAACCGCTGAACGAAATGTAAATGCTCAAAACAACATGTTGGGTCGTTATACTCCCTACATAGGTAATACTCCTCAGCTGTCAATGTGATTGCATCGGATATTTTCTAGAATTAGCTCTTTATAATGTTAGCGATGTCTTTCAGCACCAAGTTTCTAGCGGAACTTATAATTTAAAGAAGAAACACTTGTAGCCTTTTACTTTTGTTTTATTTTTATACTTTCTTAGTATTTTGGTTCGGTTGAAATTTGCCGAAGAGAATGGAAGTTTTGAGTTCGTCGCTAGCAAATATCGTCATCGACAAGAGTTGATTATTTTTCAGGTTAATGCATAAGAGGAAGAACCATATAATAGTGGAGATATCAATAAGAATGTCAAGTGTCCTCACTCTCGTAAGTAGTAGTTCAACAGGCGCGACTTATTGATTACGTGACACCTAAGAAATTGCATTTTGTTCTAATTGTTTCCTATAACTTCTAAAAAGAAAGCATCATTGTTCAAAAGGGCCTGACGTGGAAGCTTCTTTTCCTTTATTTCACTTTTAAAATGCTTGGATGGAACAAAATATCTTCGATGTTTTTCAATGACCATTACATACCGATCGTCAGCTTCTAAATTAGCACCCTGCCATTTCTGTGGGAAATTTTGCAGGATCAGTGAACATGGTTTGATGACAAATTCATAGGTTGCATGACAAGCTTCAAAGATCTAACCCAAACAGATGGTACATTTGAAGGAGAAGTGACCCCCCATTAATCGAGAGTTGTTATCTCTCTTGACAAGACTAACAAAAAAGGTAAAGCGAGCATATTAACTAAAAGCTTGAAAGGAAATATACGGGAAGACATATTTTTGGGGTTTGGCTACCTCTTAACAGTTCTGTTGATGGATTTTTATCTAGAGTACAACAAGTGTTTATTTTGTTAATGGAGGCACCAAATTTTGTCGGGAATTTGATCCTCGACACTGCACTCAACAAGCTAGTATTTTGAAATATAGACTAAGACCAAAACTGCCCGTGACTAAGAAAGAGTCGACAAACATCAATACTAGCTATTGCACCCCGCTTTTGCTGATTAGACAGTTAACATATTCTGGCCATACATTGATGAAAACTGAAATAAGGTTCTCTTTGTGTTCTCTGTTTCTTCCTTCCTTTTTCCCTTCTTTCCTCTTTCTTTGCCTGTAAGAAAATAAAGATGCCAAGAAGTCATCAATCCATATTCAAGAAACAGTTAAGACCGAGGAGCCTACTATATAGAAGCTAAAGCAAATTTAAGAGACTTCCCTTCCCTCAAATCTTACCTTCATTCTTGGCAAAAGGGAAAATCCATGGCCTTGAGATTTATGAATTATATGATACAATGGTAAAATAATCACGGCTGCTTGTTCGACATTGATGTGCACATGCAAATATGAAATAACGAGCAAAACAAAACTACATCTCTGGGCATAAGGTCCAGAATGAATGAGATGGCGAACTCAGCCTACAGGTGGACAATTTGTCACCAAAACAAAAATATTCTGTACTCTGGCTATCAAAATGCCAAATCAAATATTTGCTTGTAGTCATCCACAAAGTGCACATCAAGGCCTTCCTTGACATTAGGAGCAAGCTCATCAAAATCTCTGCGATTGGCTGAAGGGAATATTATTGTTTTCACATCACTTCTTCGTGCTGCTATGGCTTTCTCCTTGACCTATTATTATTGAACCAAAAGGTAAAGCTTTTAAACTTCAGAAAAGGAACCCTACACTGGTGGGGGTCAAAAAGGAAAGACCACTCTTATTATGCTTACATGCGCATGCACGTAAACACATACAGACACAGGATATAGTCAAAGCATAAAGAACATTAAAGACAAATCAACAAAAAATAAAAAGAAAACATCATAGATGATCAGACAAAAAAGCTGCATGAGATTATAAGGAGAGGTGTAAGAATTGTTAACATACCCCACCGATAGGAAGAATTTTTCCAGTTAGCGTGACTTCCCCTGTCATTGCCAGGTCCTTTTTAACAGGCTTTTTCATGGCAAGAGACAACAAGGACGTTATCATAGTACAACCAGCACTAGGGCCATCCTTTGGGGTAGCACCTGCAGGAACATGAAGATGAAGCTTACTATTTGCAAAGAATTGGTTATCAGGCTCCTTTTCCTGCAAAATGGTCCTGGCAACCGTATGGGCAATTTGGGCACTTTCTTTCATAACGTCGCCTAGTTGTCCTGTTACATTGAGAGCCCCTTTCCCTTCTCCTTGCTCCACCAGAGATGTTTCTATATAGAGTGTTGAGCCACCCATTGAAGTCCAAGCAAGACCCATCACAACTCCAACTGGTGTCTGATCGTATATGCGCTCCGCATGGAAAACAGGTTTGCCAACATAATCAGCTAGGTTTGGCGAGTCAACAACCACTTTATTTACTGTTTTACTCGCTTCAATTTCTGTTGCTTTCTCAGTTTCCTGAGTATCCTGTTAAGATCACAACCACTCAGAACCAAAATTCAGTTGCAAAGACACAATAGTCATTAAATTAAATGCAGATAAATATGTAAACATAAAATCATGCAACGCCGAGGAAAATAAAAGGATGTTATTCATTAGCAGCTTAATTTGGTAGAATTCTATATATTTTTCTCAGTACAGACAAATATGAGGGTAGAAATCACATCAAACATATCAAAATGTGCGTGCGCGCGCACTAGATTATAACTAGTGAGCTAACATTTGGCACAACTTCTTAAAACCAATTTGACTATCAAGTCTAATTAGTCTGACTAACAAAACCCCTCCATCCCAAAGAATTTGATTTTAAATATAAATGCAAATCATGCATAGATACCTTTTTAAGATACAAAGGGGACTTAGCATAGAAAATGAACACCATGCGCTTCCCTTGCTTGTTCTTAGTCAACATTTCAAAAGAAAGTGCTTCCCCTGCTTGTTTAGTGTTATATTGCCAGATAAGTGATTTCTCACATTCATTTGTTAACCATATTTAATCCAACATGAGACAGTAAGACTAAGTTGTAAAAAAGACACTTCTGCATCTTGTATTTCTATTTTAAGCATAGGTAAAACTTGGAAGCACTAAAATACATTGTAGCATACATAGTTCCAACTGGCAAGAATTACCTGAAGTACTAAACACTATATTTTTGCTTTTTAATGTTTTTCATTTACCTGTAAACAAGTATCTTCATTAGCAGACTTCTGCGTTTGATTCACTGGCACTCCCTGTGCTTCAGCTTCAGCATTATTTTCAGAGTCCTCGTCATTATTGCTACCATTTGCTGACTCAGATCCAGCTTGAATTTCTTCCTTAGACTTGATTTCGTCTGATAGATGGATAGATTCTGCTTTTACCTCATCTACCTCCGCATTCTGAGGCTCAATCTCTCCATCTTCCCTGACAAGCTTTAGAGCTATCTGAAAAGCAAGAACAGGATGTGCAAAGTAAGCATGAAAGCGATTCAAAGTGTTCGTGTTGGATTTCATGAAATAACCATCAGTTTTCATCAAAAGATGACTAGGCACGACTATCAGACAATTTCATCACAGATGTTTTTTTACGAAAGAAGACAGGTCACAGAACCTTGCGATAAATCTTTTCAATCTGCTTCTGCAGATTGCGTACACCAGCTTCTCTGCAGTAATTTTCTATTAAAGCAAGAAGAGCGGAATTGGTCACTTCAACCTGAAACAAAGAATTCATGAAGCCAATGAAATTAGCTTATTGCAAGTAACACTTCAGTGTAACTTGTAAAATATTTTGAAAAGCACCATCAAGGCATCAATTGAAAGTCTTCCTAAAACCACATATTGTAACTGCCAGGATAGTTAAACGTGATAAAATATTTAAACCAAACATCAACCATTCAAGGCTTTGAATTGCAATCAATTGCTAACATAAATCATGCACACTTAATTTTCCGATTTGATATCACATCTCTGCATCTGAGAAACAGCCCTCAGCATGTTAAAAGCCTGAGAGACAGAGAAATGACATATACTTAGGCTCAAATGTTGCACCTCTTCAACTTTATTACATATCAATTCGAGTAATTTTACAGGAGCATTAGGGAGCTAGCATTTCCCGAGAAATGGTACCCAAAGCTCTATCCTAGTCCGTCATACGTTTGCCATTAGCTAAGCATAAAAGCCACTACTATGTCATGAAAAAGTACCAACAGCCTACAAGATACTTCAAAAATTAGAAATGCTCCTATCTGCTCTGGAGGGCCAACACAAACCAAAGTAGCTATCAGCCCTCCCACATATCAACTTATTAACTTCTGACACCCATATTTAGGGTGGTAATTTTTATTTTTTTTTGTAAGTGGAAAACGTTAATTTATTAGAGTACATATGCACAGTAAATGACACCGCAGAGATAGATGAGGTCAAATGTGTCATTTTGATGCCCTTAATCCGTGAGCATTCAGCTCCCTTTTCTTCACCAGAGATCCATATGGCATGTAACTCAACTGAAGATCACATTAGAAAGCTAAATAAAAGGTTCTCCGAATTCCATCGATCTCATCTTTAAGGCTGTGGGAGAACATACTTACTGCAGTCATCTTATAACTTAAGCTCACTCAATAGACATTGTCAAGTATTTTTTGGAGTCATCACCGCCAATCTAGGCATTGTATGATGATTCGTTGTACGGTAATAATAATTCACTACTGTATAACAAACTAGTCTAGTTTCTCTTTTACACGGTGGTCAAATTGAAGTCAACAGCAAAAAAACCAAAACACTTGGCATATTTTAAACATCCATCCTGCTTTAGTCCATGTCCCACTCAAATCTGTTAGACATTACCATCCAGCAACCCCGCCCCACCAGGCACATGTATCCCTACCAGTAAGAAAATCATTATACCTTCATCTACCAATAGAGATTGGTGATTACCATGACAGAACCACCTTCAATTGTGTTTATACTCCCAGCAAAGTGTGGCACAGTGGTTGTGTTAATGATGCACGAGCACATTGGCTAGCAAAGGCAGTCACAGTTTGGCTCGGTCAAGCAAACATTCCTCAAGAGAAAGCAGCACTTGAGAGGATATATACAGCAATGTGGACTCATTCAGTTGTTTATGTGAATCACTTAAAATACTTCTTGGAAAGGAAAGTGATGGAAGAGTTTGTATTAAACTTTATAATGCATTAGCTTTGGAGGTAAGTATATTCTAAATCTAGAGGCATAAGATGAAAATGATATCAATACATCAAACAGTATATTTTCTAGGAAATATTAAAGCATATGGCAAAAGACCTATAATGAGATTCACTATATCTGTGCGATTTTTTCCTGTTCTATATGGAAGGGTGTAAAGAGCTTGATCCCCTGAACGTTCCAGTCATATGTTTTATTCCATAAACTTCTAACTGAATAAAGCTTTTCACATTTTACTTTAAGAAGTTACATTCTTGCCCAATGTCTGCGTCTGAAATGTCAAAAATTGGGAGCGGAAAAAATACAAAACTATTCACCCAATAACGAATATGCACAGGAGATAATGAAAGAGATGCAACTAGAGACGTTTCTATAAGAGATACCTGCTCAGGCTTGATCCCACATATTTCACGAGTAGCTTTCTCCAAATAATCCCTGGCTATGTGCATTTTCTCATCCGTAATGTAACCAGCAATTGAAATTACTTCCATTCTATCCAAAAGAGGATTAGGTATCATTTCTACGACATTGGCTGTGCAGACAAATAAAACCTGCAGCCGCAAAAAGGAAAATGATCGACCTCAAATTATGCACTCGAAAAATTGATAAATGTGCAGATGTCATTCTCGTATAAAGTACAGTGGAATAGGTAACTGTATTAAGCAAAGAGGATAGAAAACACTGAAGGTGTCAAAGCTTGATTTTTTCAAATTTTGGAAGTACATTAAAACCTAGAGGTTGGATTTTATAATTTCTTCAGGTTCATATATAACTCAACATTCATAACAAGGTTTTGATATAGACTCCATCCCCATAACCAAGTCAGACCCACAATACTACCAAAATAATTGAAAGATGCCATCTTCTTTTGACAAAGCCCTTTGGAAATATACACAGTAAATTATCACATCAAAGGACAAAACAAATGAAATGGTATGCGAATATACCCATCAGCCTTCTCTCTCTAGCCATGTTGTTGATTTGCTGATGTTTGATATAATAAAATGAAATAGTACTGCTAACTGTAAAGTCGTCATATTTGAATCATGGGCCAAATTCTTTAATCAATAGGTAAACTAACACTCAACACTCAAAGTCTATCGCTCCAATTATTGGTAACTTCAAGAGGTATAAACCATATCCCTCATCAGAGTAAAGCCATCAAGATAATATGAACAGACAGTAGGAAAGCTCAATGCATCAACCTTTTTCCTATTGAATGATCACCAAAACCAATGCCAATGAAACCTAGTTTTTTCTCAAGTATCAAGAGAGCAACATAATACTTACACTAATCTCATTACAGTCATAAAGACAGAGACAAAGGTAACACAGACGTGAAATAAAATACTTCAAGATAACCTTCCATTATGGACGATAAAAGAAACATGTTCAGTCACGAAACTTTTTCCAAACTTAACTAAGGTAAGAGACGAAAGAAAACACCAATCAGTAAAGAAAAAGAAGAAAGCAAAATGACAATTAGATATTTGCAAGATTTTTAATATCACATTAATCCCACTCATCAAATGATGTTAAGAGGGCATTTCATAAGGGCCAATCAACAGCCACAATAATTTGATAAGTTCTCCAGGAAACAACTAACCTTCGATAAATCAATAGGAACATCAAGATAATGATCCAGAAAATTTGCATTCTGTTCTGGATCAAGAAGCTCCAACATAGCACTTGCTGGATCACCAGCATGTCCTCTTCCCAACTGCCATAGAAGAAAAAATACAAGACTATTATTAAAATTGATCAATAATTATACTTATTCTTCAAACATTTAGATTGCAGAAAAAATCCAAGCAAAAACATAGATTCTTCCAGTGGTCATATACAGAAAAGCGAGATTAAATAATGAAAAAGAAGTTAGACTTCCCTCATAGTCAAAGCCATATAATTGAAGTATGAACTCACAAACCATAAAATACCTTGTCAATTTCATCTATCAAAACAAGAGGATTAGCGGTTCCCACACTTTTTAAACATTGCACCATCTTCCCCGGCATGGCACCAATATAAGTTCGTCGATGTCCCTTTAAGTGTATCCCAAAGTTAGTCATGAAAGTTCAAGATTATGTGCACCACAAAACAACTCTATTTTAGCTGGTCAGATATTTCCGTTACCTTTATTTCAGCAACATCAGACAGCCCTCCAACAGAAAATCGGTAAAATTTGCGGTTCAATGCACGTGCAATTGAACGACCAATACTGGTTTTTCCCACCCCAGGAGGGCCAGAGAGGCATATGATTTTCCCTGTTCAAACAAAAATAAGCAATGAGTCTGTTTCTAGTTCCTGACTCGGATTCATAAATTGAACCGAGATAAATCAGGTGAAGCCGCACATATGAAAGACAGTGCTAGTGTATAATTGGGATTAATATCATCACTTAAATCTAATTTTGTCCTAGCTATGGTGCAATTCACATTTTTCTAGAGTTGCCCTTTGTCTTTGGATTATATTGTTAACTTCCATTCAAGTGTCTGTTTTTTTCTCGACACTTCATAGTTTTCAAAGATTATCCTCAACAAACAACTACATCTCAAGTTCAATGTCCCAAAGATATACAAGTACAACTGGTAGTGAAAGTAAGTTATCAATAGAATATCACACAGCGAGTGCCCAATCATGGACAGCACAATATCAGAATGTAAGAAGAACAACAAACTATGGCCCAAGGTGCAGCTATTTAATTCACATTAGTTGCTTTTCAAGGGAAGAAATTAAGCTCAAGATATATTTCTTTACTCCACAGATAATCACAAGAAAACATTGGAGGAACTCTCGACTGACACAAAAAGTATTACCTAAGTTTGAACAATAAATATTTCATAAATGCCCTAAAATGTTCACTTCTTCCAGTTTACTCGTTCCAATTTGAGGTCAACATAGTATGTGGGAACCATAAATCTCATGTTATATGGATAAATTTTCCATTGGTCCATTATAATGTTATGAAAATGGCAGTAAGGAGATGGCTGGATCACTTTCCGTTCTTTTAATATGATTATGGCTGAACCTTATAAAACTGACGATTTGTTTTGAAAATGAGGGTTAATATTTTTAAAAAAAGACATTCACCAACCTTGCGAGGTTCCTCTGAGTTTTCCCACAGCTATAAATTCCAAGATCCTTTCCTTAACATCGGTTAACCCATAGTGGTCTTCATCAAGAATTTGTTCTGCCCGTAGTACATCAAAGTTTTCATCACTGCATTTTGGATCATAAAAGAAGAAAACTTCAGGAACCAATGCAATACACCCATGGCAGAGAACAAAACTATAAAGCCAACACCACCACCATCAGCAGCAAACAACACAAACTATGAAAAATCAAGCCCCCATCTTATCCTACATAAGGAGCTCATCATAAGTACAATCCTAGTTTTGCTGCTCTCATGAGATACTGGTTTAAACTCATATTGGGATGTCAAGAAAGCATCCTCAAAGACAGAAGCATGATATGTAAGAACCCAAAATAAGGAACTGGAGGAGAAAGAAAAGTTAAAGACAAATGGATATTACTCAATAGAAATTTAGGCAAGTCACATCACTAGGCTGTAAGGTTAACTTGGAAGCCTAGCAAATTTCAGAGCATAACATTTTTATTTCTCACTGGACCATTTAGTGTTTAGCCAGCTTCTCCCAAACAGATACTCTAGTACAGCTAACCAAGGATAAGGATAACATCAGTTGGATTGAACCCAAGACAATGTAAGGGAGAACAGATAGACAACGAACCTGTAATTACCCCATGGCAAGGCAGTCAACCAATCAAGATAATTACGTGTTACATTAAATTCACTGGAACTAGCTTCCAACAGTTGCAGTTTTGTCAGTTCTTCTTCAATAACTTGCATAACATGTGCTGGTATTTTTTCTTTATTAGGCTCCAATCTTTCCCTGAACTTTGCTGCAGTAATAAACAAATATAGTGTCGCACCATTGCATGGAATAAAACGGGAACAAAAAAACTGCAGGTTTTCATCACTATTGACCAGAAAAATCTAAGCCCTTAAAGCGAACCTAATAATTAGGCAGTTTCTTCTCTCAATTTCAACACCAAAACCAGGTCTACCAAAACAATGTTACAACGTGTAGCTTAACTCTATCTTTGTGAAAATTATAGAGAAAAAACATTGAGAACCGCGTTTTAGGGTTTGCAGTAACGTCTATTATCACCAAAACCTGGAAGAAGCACCTTCATAAGCATTACACTCCATGACGGAAAAAGCAAATAGGCTTCTATTAAGGAAGTCCATTGAAAAGGGAAACAGGGCAGAGTTCAAGAGAAAAAGAAACATTGGAGGAAGATAAATCTGAATCATGAGCAGTCCATAACTTGAATAAACAACAATGCAGTACTAACAACGGAAAATGTGGCCTTCCAGTAAATCCATGTTGATTTTGTGCCACATTACCAAATATGGTAGACAGTAACCTTTCGGAAATTGAAGTTGAAGGATTCCAGTTTGTCTTATTAAGTGCTTTAGTGAAAACACAAAACAGCCCCCTATAGGTACAATAATGTATTCTAATCTGTCAAAAGTTTGGAATGTCTCAAATAGTTTTAGAAAGCATGTCAATTAAGTTGGTTGGACTGTGTACAAAGAAAATTCAACCTTCAACTTCCTATCTGTAAAGCCAATTATAGCCTGAATGCTATTCATGCTTCTAGTAAAGATTTTCAATGGTAAACAGGAGACCAATCAGCCACCATAAAACTGTTACAACAGAAAGGGCAAAACATATTGCAAATGGCCTTTTCTATGCTACTACTACATGGAATTTTACCAGGGCCAACATAAGATGTTTCATTGGCCAGATGGGAAAACACGTCTGGCCGTAATAAATCCAAAAAGAACATTATCCATTTCAGTAACAATTAAGAGACAACGAACCAGAAAGAGCTGTCTTGTCATCAGTCTCCAAACCTAGTTCCTGCATTAAGCCAATCAAAATCACGTCATAAGGAAGCACTTTTTTTTCAAACCTACTATCTGTTTAAACTGTGAATCAAACATAAGAATCAGAAGCTTAACATATATATTACTAGGAATAAACATATGTAAGTACTAAGTTCAAGGATGATAACACAAAAAAGCTGCACATAATCCACATGCCTTCTTTATGGCCTTTAATTGTTCATTCAACAGATAACGGCGTTGCTCTCCACTTATTTTTTCTTCAATTGCTCTTGCTATTGATTCCTGCAGAAAACAAAGAAGATGTAAAATGCTAAATGCATGCATAACAACTATTCAAAGTTCTGGCATGTGTCTTGACGTGCATTTACCTGAATTTTACTAATCTCCATTTCTTTCTTCACTAGCTCCAGGGTAAGCTGTAGCCGCTTATGCACCTGATGCAGGTATTATGACGTTAGCTATGAAACAACAAGCGGGAAACATTAATTTTATTTCATGCACACACTATATTCTGATCCCTCAGCAAACAAAAGGCTCAGTTCGATGAAAATTATGAAATAACCATTGTAATGCGAGTTTATGATTCTTATGAGGAAATACAAAAAATTGCTAGCTGTTCTAAACTGAATATATTCCTTTCTAATTTTCCCAAAATAGGTAGCTCCACTTGAACAAACTGACAATTTCTTTTTATGAAGTGTTGAACAAACTGATAACTTTTTTAGGCTCCTAATTTTTCGAGCAAAGAGTACCAATGTGAAGCAATTTTAACCATCAGCAAGAAATGAAGCTTTTACCACTAACATATACGCTTTGATCCTCCCTTTTTTTTTTTAACTTTCAAACATTTTCCTTTTCAGAGCAGGGAAGCACTGACCAAACATATATTTTTTTGTTGTTACAATCGGAAGCAAATGGCAAGGAAAAATTCTTAGATGTACCTCCTAGTAATAAAACCTGGTTCTCTTCCAGAGCGGTTAGAACTCATAATACTGGTAAACCTCTCTCTTTGGGGTTTGTATTGAAAAAAGCACACGTACAGAAAATATTATGTATCTAACTTCTTGAACCACGAACTTACATCTAGCTCTTCAAGCACTTGCTGGCATTGTAGCTTGTTGGCTCCAGATATTGCTGCTCCAAAATCTGCTAACCTTGCATAATTGAAATCACCAATATGCTGCAGCTTCAAGAAGTTAGAATGTTGAATGATGACAGACAGTTATGCGCATGCAATAAAAAAGGCACATAGATTTATCAATCTATATCAAGAAGACAAAGATCTATTAGTTGAGTCATTATATAGGCAAGATCAATGAAGAGCTTTTAAACTCTCTTTTTTCTTGAGAAAGGTAACAGTGCTATTATGTATCTCCAGCACAAAGGCTGTGCTGGGAACCAACACATCTACAATTCAAAAGACCACAACCAAAAATAATCCATGTTCTTCTTACAAGGATTCTATAATGTCTAGTAAAAGGTCTACATCTTCTAGGAGTTCTTCCTTACACCACAACTGAAATTAAAGAAGACAATTCATCTTGAGTACAGCTGCTTCTTTCATCAAGACATCTTGAATTTCTTTCCTTCCATATTGTCCACCAGACACAGACAGGAATTGTTCACCACCATCTCTTCTGCCTCACAGTCCCTCCCACGTGGTTCCAGCATACCAGCAATTCTCCAATAAACTTTGGCATAACACATTTGATTCCTTTCAAACTTAGAAATAGTTGACATAACTGATCACTGACTTCACAGTGTATAAAGATGGTTAATGCTGTTCACATAAATGGCATTTGAGCACAGTTGCATTCCTCAAATTATCTTGAGTTAAACATGCATCTTCAACAACCAACCAAGAGAAAGCAGCTACCTTATATGGAATTTAACTTTCCACATATGCTTCTTCGGCCAAATGATCTGTTGTCCAGTATCATTGAAGACTATATGAACAGACTTACTGTGTTGATGCCTTCACTGCGATGCTTCCAAACTATTCTGTCTTCATTTGCTGTAGTTCCTTGAAATTGTTCCAGAACCTTGAAGAGTTCAGCTATCCTACTTTAGAAATCTTCTGAAGTTGAGATTCCACCCCTGTTGTTCCCAAACCTCATGAATGCATCAGGTGCCTGTGCCTCAGTAAGACTGAATAGGAATGGAAAAAACTCCTTTAAAGGCTGAGAACCAACCCAGATGTCATACCAGAAAGATACTTGCATCCCATTTCCAACTATATAGCTAATATTGTTTGCAAAAGAAAGCCAAAATCTCCTGATTGATCTCAAGACACTAACACCAAAGGGTGCAGTTACTTTTTTACAGCACCACTGACACTTGTGCTCATACTTTGCACTACCCCCCCCCCCCCGATACTAGGATGGGTTCCCTCCCAACCCAACAACGCGTTATACTCACAACTAAACCTTCATAATCTTTTCATAAGCAAAGACTATTATGCAGCCTCAAATATCTTATGCCTAATCCCTCTTGCCTTTTGCTGTTAATCACAATACTCTACTTGATAAGATGATGATGTCTCCTTTATCTATTGCCTTGCCAGATGAAATTTCTTCTCAGTTAATCTATTCTCTTCTTCATTTAACAGGTAGCAGAAATAGAGACATCATATATGGAAGCAATGAACCGAGAACAACGTTTACCAGAATCATTCAACCTCCCAAAGATAAGTACTGAGTACTGACTTTTCCACCTAGCCAATCTTTTCTCACAGTTACTCAAACCCCATTCCAAATATCAAGTATTTTGTTTTTTGCTCCCGGAGGCATTCCATTATAACTTGTTGGGAGAGAACCCATCCTAGTATCCCTACAAGTAGCTGAACTTCTAGCACTCCATTCACCAAAAATAAAACTCTTCCTCCAATTAACGAGTAGAGCAGAGACAGCTTCAAAACATGTTAGAATTAGTATTAGATGTTTGATTTGTTCTACTTTAGCAGAGAAAAAAATCAAAGGTCATTTGCACATTAAAGATGAGAGATATCCATGTTGCTTCTGTTATTAGAGATTCTGAAGTGCCTATAGTCATCCTTTATGCTTAGCCAGCTTTACCATATTGTTAAGCCTTCCATAGCAACGATGAAGGAAAATACAAGGGATCTCCTCTCGTGTTCGACTCCCATGAAAAGAGGAAAAAACTTCAGGTGAACCATTTATCATGAGAAGATCTCATGGTAATGATGCAAAAAGACATCCATTTGATCCATTCCTAAGTTGATAGATATAAAATATTACCTCACGTACTCCATTCTTCTTTGGAATTAAAGCCGCAAAAGTGCATTGTGAGTTTTCCCAAAATACTCACGTTAATGAAAATTCTCTAGAGTCTGGACAGATGTCTGGGCCGGAGAAGGAAAATTGATGGAAAAATTTCCCCATCTATATAGCATTACTACTAACAAATTTTGCACTGTTGCAGAATGCCACTCAGGAGCAGGATGGCAACCAATTTTCAGAAGACATTTCAACGATTGGGAAGTGGAAGATATCTGTCAATTACTTAAAATTCTAGAGCCTATAGCCTTGAATGATAGTAGAGTGGATGCCCAGATTTGGATGGCCAGTAGAGATAGGAATACTCTGTTAAAAGCTGCTATAATCTTCTTCAACAACAAACTGGGCAGTGGGAGGAATCATGGCCATGGAAGATGCTCTGGAAGACCAAAGCACCAACAAAAGTTGCTGGATTTGGGTGGATTGTAGCCTGGAATAGATGTCTTACCCAAGATATGCTACAAAGAAGAGGTTTTGCCTTATGCAGTAGATGTTTTTTCTGTGAAGAAAGCCAGGAGTCTGTAAATCATTTCTTTCTTCATTGCCGGCAGACCAGACAAATCTGGGACCTATTCCTTAACATCTATGGTGTGAAGTGGATAATGCCAAATAGTGTTAGAAGTCTGTTGGAAAGTTGGCAGGGTCAATCAATAGACAAAAGGAAGAGAAAGATATGGATGACCATTCCCTTATGCATCATGTGGACCCTCTGGCTAGAAAGGAACAAAGATGCTTTGAAGATCAGAGGACTCAGATTCCTACGCTGAAAAACAATTGCTTGCAGAATCTTTATTTTTTGGTGTAAGGAAAGGGTAGTAAAAGATTTGGGGCAGCTGTTAGATTTTGTGGAATTGTAGTAATTTTATTTGTAATTGTTTTTTCCTATGATGTTTTCTTGTACTGTGTAAGTACCCCCTTGGTACTTTTTTGTAGTTTCTTAATAAAAGTTACCTTACCTGATTTTTTTTTAAAAAAATGAAAGTTCCCCAGAGTCTTCATAAAATCCACCTTGAGAATATCCTGGCAAGAATTGAAGAAACCCATAGAATAACCATCTGGCCTTGGAGCTTTATCAATTACACATAACCTAATACAATCAAGCACCTCATGTTCTTCAAAAGTTCACTGCAATCATATTGCTTCTTCATCTGTAATCTTAGGGCATTTCTCAAAAGTGAACTCAAACCTCCATAGCTCAAATTCAGTATATAATTGCTGGTCGAATGAAGTGATCTCCACGCTAATGATCACAAGATCATCCTCTAATTCTCCACTAATCTCCAGCTTATCAATTGTGTTGAATCTTCTGTGGGCACTTGCCAACCTTTGAAAGAACATTCTGTTTTTTCCCCGTGTTTTAACCACAAGACCTAGACCTTTGTCTCCAAGCTATCTCTTCATTTTTAGCGATCTCTGTATCTTCATTATAAGGTGGCCTTCAAAAGTAGCTCTTCTTCATTAAGAGATCTATATTCCCTGAATGTTGTCCAACTCTAAAAGTTGAGTTAGTTAGACTGTCTTTTCTTTTCCAAACTACCATAGTCTGAAGATTCCCAATCCCACAGCTTTGTATTCAACAACTTCAGTTGGCTTGAAAGAATGGAGTCTAGTCTACCTCTACCCTGTACTTTAAAAGAGTTCCCACAGCTTTTCACCATTTCATTGAATCCCTCAACACCCAACCACCAGCTTTCAAACTTGAAGTTAAGATTTTAAACTTCCCCATCTCGGCATTGTAAAGAAATGGGAGTACAATCAGAAAATACCCTGGGGAGTACTGCTTGCCTTTTGTTCTTGAATTCCTCAGCCCATTTAGCCGAAAAAAGAAATCTATCCAATCTTGAAGAGTTTTCCTGATTATTACCCTTTGTCCATGTAAAGGGAGCCCCATTAAGATGAGAATCTACAAGCTTTTAATGATCTATAAAATTAGAGAAGTCCATCATAGCCCTAGCGAGTCTATTGTTGTTCTTTCTTTTTGCTATGAATCTATTAATGTTAAAATCTCTATACACCACCCAAGGCCCTGCACAAATGCCTTAGATGCTACTATCTCCAACCAGTATTCTTGTTTCTCCAACTTGTAGTGTGATTCATACACCCCTGTGAGGTGCCAGGAGAAATTCTGTGATAATGAGGAAATTTTGTGAGTGATAGTATAGTATACATCCCTTGTTGATAGTTTCTCTTGTCCAAACATTTTTTTCCCACATCAGCAATATTTTCACTTTCCTATCGTTGGACTCCAAACAACACTTGAGATGGGTCCGACCACATTTGTTTAACTAGTATTTCCACATCCCCTTCTAAGTTCGTCTTTGAAAGCAATAAATGTCTGCCTTCCATTTATGGATCAACTTTTTAGCACCTTTATCTTTTACCTGTCATTAAACCCTCTAACATTCCAAGTAAGAACATTCAGCTTCATTGGTACCAAGTGTTTGTGATCCCCCTCCCCTCCTTGATCCTCCCACCACATAATTCACATTAAAAACCAGTTTTTGGTGCTCCTTTGTACCTATCACTTTTGGAATTGCGAATCTGGACATGGTAGCTTCATTTCTCTTATGCCTTCTCCTGTCAATCTTTGTGAGCAGAGCTAGACCCTCCATTTCACATTCACAAAATTTCAATCCATATTGTTTGCTCATCTTTGTAACATTATTGCGCAGCCATAATAAAGCTTGAGTAGCCTATTCGATAAGCCATGGTTTAGTTGTTTCAAATTCAAAAACCTATCTGATTTTGGTCAGCCTCTGTCGATTGTAGGAAGAAAGAGTTTACTCAATCTTGAATAACAATTTTTGCGTCATCAACTGCATGTGAGTTCTGCGAAATTGTGGCCGACTAGGGCTTTCCTGCTCTTTCATCTGTCTGCCGATCATGGTGTTGTGAAAGGAGTCTAGAATGTATCGTGTTTCAGACAAATTAATGACATTAATCTCCACTAAAAGAGGATCAAAACTGAGACCCAAAAGGTTCATGGCTAAAAGACCAAGCCCCCTTATTGAAAATAAAGGTTGAATCATCTGAGCCTAAATCTATTCTTTTTTACGACCCAAAAGTCATGTTAAGCTTCCAAACATCATGAAATAAGTGGCCCAATTCTGGAGCCTGTTTCTTTACTACTGACCCATTCTCCCTTAAGACCTTTCCACGTGCCACTCCCACATCTGTCCCCACTTTTTTAGAATTTGAAATACTGTCCCCAATCCCCACATGGGCGATCTTTTCTACAGTAGCAGGCCTATCTCAAACATCATCTTAGGACCTAGCAGGTCCATCTTCTTCTCCATTTCATCGATCGGAGATAATTGTTACCAATGCTACACACCGAACATGTAATTTATAAAGAAAACCCTTCTTCTCCACTTCTAGGGTTTTCAAAATCTTCTCTATCTGCCTCCTCATCTTGATCGAAGCCCATCTAGGATGATTTCTTAGAGTTGTCTCTTTTTCAATTTCCAGCCAACCCCCACAAATATCGCCTAACGCTTTGAAGACTTGGTAACCCCTCTGAAATTGGACGAAAGGAGTAATGTCTCTTCAATTACTAGTGTACCAATAACTTGGAGGGACGCAAATGCTTCCCTTAGAAGTAATCAATAAGTCCCTATACCTTTATCCGTCCGCTCCCACTTCTTCAGCAAAAAACATGCCACAATATTATCTTTTGATTTTGACACTATTCATAACAATCAGTAGCATCTATTTAGAAATTCAGCAGAGAGAGGATTTCCAGGTAAATATTTATTAACTTCCTAGCTCCCAATACATCTTATACAGTTGTTCAGTTGTATAAACTTCCTAGCTTCTCTTTAGAAATATGTATAACAATATGTATACAGTTGGTTCAGAGAACATTTATGACCTTCATTTCCTAGCCGTCTTGACATCTTTTAGTCTCCTCTTTCAGTAGAGCTTCAACTATAAGGCAGAGAATCTAGTCATGGATTTGATTACCACCAACACCAATATAGATTTTCCATTAAAAAGAATGGCATGAAATGCCTAACTTAGGGCATGATCTAAGTTTAACACAATCCACCATCATTGTGGAGCTTCACACAATAGTGTGGGCTAGAATATCAAAAGGCAATGCATTTTGAGAGAGTAATTTTTTTTATTGGAGTTATCACCAAATCAAACAATCTGGACTAAACGTTTAGCAAGAAATGACCAACACCTGGATATAAGTTTGAACATGATCCTTCCAGAGAGAACTTGTCTTCAAAACATCCCTTAGGGTTGATAGAACTTCAAAAGATGTCGCCTTTATAACATCGTCATCCTTGTTGTACGGCTGTTCCTGCAACATAATTAAGAAAGCAAATTTTAGAAACAATGTCAAAACTGAACATCAGGCTTTATGAGTTTATCATTACTGGATAGAAAGAATGCACAAAAATCTGAGGCATGCCTTGAGATGATCAACTTTCACTGTAAGGGGTTCCTCACTGACCTGCAAATGAATGTCACTGTTTCAGTCCTCAAAAGTGTTACTCTTGTACATTTCACAAAATGGGTTATTGAGACGGAAAAGAACAACATGGTGAATAAAGTACGGAAATTTGACAGTGAACATTCAAGTGTGACAAATCTACTGCATAGTCGTCAAATTGTTACACTAGTAAATTGAAGAAATTGTTTATTGAAACAAAAGAAATAACTACATAAGGAAATCTGACTGCAAACATCCAACAATAAACAAACCCAGTATAACCCCACGGGTGGGGTCCAGGGAGGGTAGTGTGTACGCAAACCTTACCCTACCTTGTGAAGGTAGAGAGGTAAACATCCAACAGTATGTATAATATAATAGGAGAATTATTACTGAGAAGCTCAGGGATTGAGAGATTTTAAGTCCAATAGAAGAGGATAAGAGGGCCTCAATCACAAAATAAAACGAAAAAATAAGAAGACATAAGACCCTACAGTGGCTAAGTAAGCCCATTAATGGCTGACCACGCATGAGTACTCCAGCTTTACAGCTAAAGCCAAGTATACGACTCTATACCAAATTACAGCTCAAATATATATGATTCTATTCAAACTTTTATGTGTTTTATTATATGTTTAAGCCCCAGGGCTATGGTCTAGTGGTAAGAGTACAACCCGTGATATGTAGGTTGGGTGCACATCACAGTTCGTGCCCTGGCGCAAATAAAAGCCTAGTATTTAGGTGGACAATGGTAGAACGACGAGCCCATTATCCGCCGAGTTTCAAACAGTGAGCCACATACCCTCAGATTTCTCGGTTATCAAAAGTCTAGGATTTCTTTCAAACACAAATGCATCGGCAATCAAACAGATGCTAAGCTAGCACATCATAGAAGAAACTCAATTGTTTTTCTCTTCTACAACCCCGAAGTGCAATAAGAAAGACATTCCTATGCCTTTGCAGGAAACAAGTTGTCCAAAAATTATTACAAAATCAGTGCTACTTTCTCTTGCAAACAAGCAATCAAGAATAACTAAAGAGTGTTTCATTCTATTGGTAACACATCATACACAACTGGGGAAAACAGCTCATTTAGCCTCAAACTGCAACAGACCTCTATCACTTGACAATGCAGCTGCTCAGTTATATGAAGCCAAAGGCGAAGGACTTGGTGTTGGACACAAAAGGTAGGAAAGAGAGAAAAATGTACAAGTGCAACGAACCCAAGATGTCAAATCGGCAGGTCCCAAAATCAGGAGATGATGGATATGTAGATGAAAAATAGGACTAAATTGGACAAAAAGAAAACATATGGGGCTACTTATAACCAAAAAATAAAGCAGACATCTACTTACCACCTCTGTCATACGTATCCGCCTGTGACCAATAAGAATAACCTGGTCGTCTTTAATACTTGTTATCTGGCTCATCATAAGTTGCATCAACCTTGATCAGAAACTTCTTCAATAAAATCAAAGCAACAAAATAACACAAGGAACAACAAGATGTACCTGAGCAAGTGTACCAACTTCATGAAGACGGTTCAACATGTCTTTTCCTTTAAGCTCATAGATGTTTTTTTCTGTATCTGAGGCAGACACAACATTAGGATCAGTTCCTTGCTCATCTTTCATAAGGAAAGCGCCAGCATAAGGTGCTTGCCTTTTTCGACTTTCCAGCAAGGCTGCTAATACCTTGGGATCCTGCAGTTAAATTTACGGATTATGTGGAGCCTCAGATCAATTTGTTGCATGCCATTACAGTATAATTTATCTTTTTCTGGAAACTAACAAATGAGGCTAAGGAATATTACAATTGAGCAACAGCGATCTCCTAATTGAAGGTTTTAGCTTTTCAAGCTTACAACTTCAGCCAAGAACTTTCCATCAATTAAAGTAGCATTCTAAAGCTGAATGCTGGATTTACAGACTTAAGAGGAAATAGGCTCCAAAACACTAGCTGAAACAGTACAACTCTCAGAAAGTTGTCAGTAATTATATTCTTAATGTTTAAAGCTTATATCTATTTTATTTTGAAAATCACGAAGACTAACTAAGACATAGTTTTAACCCATCCTAGACAAGGAACCATACCTTCACATAGATATGCATATAAAACCCTGGAAATAACGGTCTGTGTGGAAGTGGCAGTGCTAGAACCTGCACCAAGAAAACAACATGCATCATTATAGATTATAAAGAATTAAAAAAGTACAGCCCACACAGACTGTATGTTACTTTTAGCATGATAAATGACACAAAGCCCTTAATTGCCAGTCTTACAGGTAAATCTTATCCAAAGATAAAACTGTAACCAACCAAGAAGGTGAGAACTGGGTCGCACCCATTAAATCTTACAATCAGATGAATTATGAGCAAACAAGAAGCCTCCAAGAAACAGTGTTTTCTTTGCATTCCTTCAGTATCTCTCTTTTTTTAGGGAAGGCTGATAAATACCATTTTTACACTGATCTTGCAACAACTGGAAAAAACTGAAATACACATATGAATCAAACTTCTTTTCAAAAGAAAAACGAGATACTAGGGCAACCCTATTACTTTATCCTCACATGTACTTTCCAATGCTTTACTTCTTAAATAACCTAGAAGCTGTTGATTAAATTGAAACTAAAGCATGAAGTAACCCTCTCTAGGCCTCCAAATATAGGATGAAATGTTAAAAGTTAACATCCATCAAGGTGCCTTCTATACGGCCAGAAGTAAGCATAACTGGTTGAATGCTGACTTTGAGAAGAGCATATGGGAAGGAGAGTATTCTAATTACAATGTTAATTAGACAAACAAACAAAAAAATTCTTTTGCTGAACAATGTGAATCACCAGCTTCTTGCAGGTGAGAAATCATTCAAAATCACTAGGAACTTTCTGAAGCTTCAGTCTTGACATAGAGTTGATCAATTTGCCTCTGCAAGGCGGGAGTTACACATGGTCCAGAGAGAGACAATGCAGGAAGTACTCAAGGATCGACAGGTTTTTAATACGGGAGATTTCAAAGAAACAATCTCAACCAATACGGATGGTTCAACTGACAATGTGCCCAAGGTCCAAGACACAATCACAATCTTCATGATTGTGGGATTCTTTGTAAAAAAATACTCCATTTAAATCTGAAAATTGCGAGACAATAGAAGAAGGAGATGAAAAGATAAGTTGATGAATACTTATTACATAATACATGACACTTAATTTTCAGGTGTGAAAAGCACAATAATCTTTGATGTTGGACTAACTTAACACTAACATTCTACTAACTAACATTGTCATTGATCCTCGAACTCAAGGTAAGAAGAAGTGAAGAACACCTTGAATTTGCTTTTTCTGGAAAACACGGAATAGAGAACAATAGTCGTAATAGTAAAGCGTCACCCAGAAAGTGAACAGTTCAAAACGTGATCAGTCACCAGAACACCATGATGTATTTTTCGTTGAAAGTCGCCAAAATAGCCCAGTTAAAGAAAGCATTGATATTCAGCATAGACTAAGGGAACCGATTCTCACTGACAGAGAGAACGTGATACCAGGAATCTCAAGACCATCCTTGGTGTGGCGTAAGGTGGCAGCTAATGTGGCTCGAATTGGCGGCTAAACGATGACTCGAATAGCAATGGAATAGCGTCCAAAATAATATATGGAACAATAATCATAATACTGGCCTCAAAGATGGTAGAAAACTCGTTGGAAGAATGGCCAAAATAGTTCTTTTACACTGTAAACGGGAAATGGTTCGGATGGTGGCAGAAACTCAATGGAAGAATGGTCAAAAAGGAGGAATTTTACAGCCAAAAAGATGACCGAAAGAGGCATGATACTGTCAAACGGTCTACAGAAACAGGTGTGAGAATGCACGGGAAAAAAATCTTATTGATTATCTAAAGTGTTGTTCAACGCCCTATTTATATAGGGTGATTACATAATATAATAGGTATCTACTTCCCAATGTGGGACACTATACATGACTAACTACTTAACACTCCCCCTCAAGCCGGTGCATTTAAATCATATGTATCGAGCTTGTTACAGATGTAACCAATACGAGAACCAGTAAGAGACTTAGTGAAAATATTTGTTAGCTGATCATTCGACTTCACAAACTTTGTAATAATATCTCCTGAGAGTATCTTTTTTCTGACAAAATGATAGTTGATTTCAATGTGTTTAGTCCTCTCATGAAACACCGGATTTGACGCAATATGAAGAGCAGCTTGATTATCACACACCAGTTCCATCTTGCTGATTTTTCCGAACTTCAACTCCTTGAACAACTGCTTGACCCAAACTAGCTCACACATTGCCATAGCCATGGCCCGATACTCGGCTTCGGCTAGATCAAGCAACTACATTCTGTTTCTTGCTCTTCCAAGAGACTAAATTACCTCATACTAGAACACATATCCAGTCAGAAGGTGATCCTACCCAATCAGCATTTGTGTACCCAACAATCTGCTTGTGGCCTCGATCCTCGAATAGTAATTCTTTGCCTGGAGCTGACTTTATATACCGAAGAATGCGAACAAGTGTATCCCAGTGACTATCACAAGGAGAATCCATAAACTGACTTACAACACTCACCGGAAAAGAAATGTCAGGTCTAGTCACTGTGAGGTAATTCAATTTGTCGACCAACCTCCTATATATCGTAGGATCTCTAAGAGGCTCCCCTGTCCTGGCAGAAGCTTAGCATTCAGATCCATAGGAGTGTCAACAGGTTGCAGCCCATCATTCCAGTCTCCTCAAGAATGTCTAAGGCATACTTCCGCTATGAAATAACAATACCTGAGCTAGATTGAGCGACCTCAATACCTAAAAAATACTTCAATCTGCCCAGATCCTTAGTCTGGAAGTACTGAAAGAGATGTTGCTTCAGATTAGTAATATCATTCTGATCATTGCCAGTAATGACAATATCATCAACATAAACCACCTAATAAATACACAGATTAGGAGCAGAATGCCGATAAAACACAGAGTGATCAGCTTCACTACGAGTCATGTCGAACTCCTGAATAACTGTGTTGAACTTACCAAACCAAGCTCGAGGGACTGTTTCAAACCATATAGTGACCTGCGCAATCAGCATACGAGACCACTAGACTCCCCCTGAGCAACAAAACCGGGTGGTTGCTCCATATAAACTTCTTCTTCAAGATCATCGTGGAGAAAAGCATTATTAATGTCTAACTGATAAAGAGGTCAATGACGTACATCAGCCTTGGACAAAAAGAGACGAACAAATGCTACTTTAGCCACGGAGAGGAATTGTCACTATAATCAAGTCAAAAACCTAAGTGTATCCTTTTGCAACAAGACGAGTCTTAAGCCGATGAACCTGGCCATCCGGGCCGACTATGACTGCATAAACCCATCGAAAACCAACAGTAGACTTACCTGAAGAAAGAGGAACAAGCTCCCAAGTGCCACTCACATGTAAAACAGACATCTTGTCAATCATAGCCTGTCGCAATCCTGGACGAGATAGTGCCTCACCTGTAGACTTAGGGATAGAAACAATGGACAAAGATGATATAAAAGCATAATGAGGCGATGACAGACGATGATAACTTAAACCGACATAATGGGGATTAGGATTAAGCGTGGATCGTACGCCTTTGCAGAGTGCAATTGGTTGACTAAGAGGAGATAAATCCGCAGTAGGTGCAAAATCTGATGCAGGACATGAATCACTTGGGCCTGCTGCTGGACGTGGACGACGATGATAAGTCAAGAATGGTGGAGCTGCAGAAGGTTGAACTGGACTAGGTGGTGAAATTGGAGCTATAGGTGGTGGAACTGGAGCTATAGGCGGTGGAGCTACAACTGGAGTTGTAGGTGGTGGAGTTGTGGTTGTAGAGGAAGATGAATGGGATAGTGACTGAATCTCCAAAAGATGAAACTGGTAGCACCTCAGAAATATCTAAGTGATTACATGGACCTATGAAGTATGATTATGTTTCAAAGAAGGTAACATCAGCGGACATAAGGTACCTCAGGTCAGGAGAATAGCATCGATACCTCTTTTGCGTTTCGAGTAACCAAGAAATACACACTTAAGAGCACGAGGAGCTAACTTATCTTTTCCTAAAGTAGGGTTATGAACAAAACACGTGCTTCCAAAGACACGGGGTGGAAGAGAGAACAAAGCTAAGTGGGAAAACAGGACAGAGAATGGAACTTGATTCTGGAAAGCAGGAAGATGGCATATGAGTAATACGATAGCAAGATTGTAAGAATTGCATCCCCCAAAAACGCAACGGAACATGAGATTGTATGAGTAGGGTACGAACAGTTTCAATAAGATGTCTATTCTCTCTTTCAGCCACCCCATTTTGTTGAGATATGTACGGACAAGATGTTTGATGAATAATCCCACGAGCGCTCATAAACTCCCGAAATGGGGATTATCACTACGAAATGTGCAGATAGAAACCCCAAATTGATTTTGAATTTCAGCGTGGAAGGTTTGGAAAATTAGAAAACAACTCAGATCGATTTTTCATCAAAAATATCCAAGTGCACGTGGAATAATCATCAATGAAACTGACAAAGTAGCGGAATCCCAAGGTAGAACTGACCCGACTAGGACCCCAAACGTCTGAATGGACTAAAGTAAAAGGTGACTCTGCTCGATTATCAAGACGCCGAGGGAAATGGGAGCGGGTATGCTTACCGAGCTAACATGACTCACACTCTAAAGTGGACAAGTGGGATAAACCAGGTACCATTTTCTGAAGTTTTGAAAAATTGGGATGTACCGATGAATCAGTAACAGGACAAGTTGTTGAAAGAAGACAAGATGTAAGTTCATGTGATTTAGCAAGGATAAGGTAATAAAGTCAATTTAATTCACGCCCGGTAGCAATGATTCGCCCCGTAATGCGTTCCTGTATAAAACCAAGGTCATCAAGAATTAAAACAACGTATCTAAGTGATTTGGCTAAACGACTAATGGATATGAGATTAAAAGGACTACCGGGACTGAATCTAAAGGTAAGGAAGGAAGAGGGCTTGCTTGACCTATTGCAGTTGCCATGGTTTGAGACCCATTGGTCATTGTGACTCTCGAAAGAGATTGAGAATACGAAATAGAAGTGAAAAGAGATTTGTTACCAGAAATATGATTCGATGCACCTGAATCAATGACCCAAGACTTAGAGGATGAAGATTGGGAGACACAAGTCACGCTATTACCTGTTTGAACAACAGAAGCTATCTCAGAAGATGTATGCTTACATGCTTTGTACGGAAGGAACTCAATATAATCCACTAAAGAAACCGTCCAACCAGTCAAAGTATCGGTTCCCATTTTGTTATGACCAGAATTCTAACAACCTTCGTGAGGCCTAGCTAACTCCCAAAGTGTAAGAGAAACTATTGTTCACTTTCATTGTCTCAGTGTTACTGCTCACCAGAAAACACTCTAGCTCACCGGAAAATTTCAAAGTTGTTGGAATCTGTCGGAAACAGTACTGGTGGACCCGGAATTGCTGTGCGAACAGGCTTTCCTGAAGAAGCTTGGCCAAAAAAATGGTCGGAAGAAGCCTCACGCGCACGTCGGAGTCTCGCCAGAAAATATTCATCCGGCGGGGAGGGGGTCTGCCACGGGTTGGTCGCCGGAAGCTGATCTACCTCGTGGTGGTGTTGGTTTTTGCACAACACTGACAGTAATGAATTTTTTTCAGCGGACAGTCCTGATATGTTGAAGAAAAGTCTGTTTTTATTCTTCCCGGAGTCGCTGGAATTTATGCATAGCGATAAATATCTCACGATTGCTCTAGTAACATGTGAGAATGCACGGGAGAAAAATCTTATTGATTATCTAAGTGTTGTACAACGCCCTATTTATATAGAGTGATTACATAATAATAGGTATTTACTTCCCGATGTGGGACACTATACATGACTAACTACTTAACAGATGAGGTTAACGATCACCAAAAGCGAACTAATAGTAAAAAAGTTGACCAATCGGGTAGCATAGGCTGCCCCTTATTAAGATCACCAAGGGTATGTGATACGATCTGAGAAAACAAGAAAGAGGATGAATAGGTAACTTAATGAATATTGGAATACAAGACACATCTATTTGTACCTAACAATCAAATAGAAAAGACACACCTATGTTTTTTTTCTGATAAGGTGAAGATTTTATAAAAAACAGTATCAAGTTGATACTGTGAAAATACAGAGAAAAGACACATCTATGTGTAGGTGAGAAATACATAAGCTTTATGATATCTTTCCAATGTCAGACTAATTTAACACTACTAAGATAACACACATTAACATTAGAACAAGAACAAGTGGGTGCTACAAGATGGTCTGTTAAGATGGTCAAGGGATGACAAGACTAATATCACATTGCCGAAAATCTAAGCTCTGTGATAGGAAAAAAACTTGAAATTACTTAGAGATGAACTTAGAAAATGAAACTAGAGAGGTATATGCTTGAGTGGAGATGGAGATTATGAATTGTTGGAAAAATTGAAACCTATAGAAATCATTAGGTGAAGCAAAAGAAATGATTGCAAATGAATTACCCCTAGTGAAACTTAATTAAGGAGCTGGCGGACTGTGCCTTAGTGAAGGAGGTATCAAGCAAAAATCAGTGACATTGTGGTTGAAGGAGTACTGAAATACCACATTCTTTCTTCCTTTTCTTCTTTTGTTTTTTTCTTTTTTGGGAGAAAGTGAAATACCACATTCTTTCATTGAAAGGGTAATGCTAATTGAAGCTACAATAGCATTAAAAGAGGTGCTCACTGATGTGAGGCTCTCTGACGATCCTAAGAAGATTCAGGACAAGAAATCTTTAAAAAGACTACTAGATTTTAAAAATTTGTCACTTCTCATTTCGGTAAAATACTAATGCTAATTGAAGCTGGTCATCGATGCGAGGTTGTCTGAGGATCCTAAGAAGATTGATATCGAGATTCTTTAATACTACGGCCTGATTTAAAAAAGTCTACAATACTATTCTTTCGTCTTAAACGGAATGACTGGGTTCAAAATATGAGGATCGAAGCATCTAATAATAAAACCATTCTTTTTGAGACAAAGAGGGTACCAAAATTTGTTTGGAAAATAAAATGTTGAAGACCTTCACAGCATTATATCAAGTCAAGGTTGGGAAGGTCTTTTACTAAAGAATAATTGAGTGTACGAACCTACGAGAAATATAACCTTGGTGATCCACCTTTTTTATATCCTAGAAAGTTAACTTCTTAAACAACCATCCCTTTCGATTGCCAAAATCTTAACAGAGCGTTGCAACCAAAGTTAAAAATAATTTCTATATCAAATTGATACCAATTCTGCATCAATGCCAACCACAAAGAGTAGAAATTTCATCATCAGCGTCCATGTTTGCATCCATATGTACAAATTTGAAAAATAATGAATAAAATCATATCACAACTACCCAAAGAAGGCATAAAACCAGCACTAACAACAGAAGGAACTCACTTAATATCTTCTTTTTTGGTGCACAAGCTGACATGACTATACCGTCATAACAAAAAGTGAACATCTTTTCTTAAGGAGTCATTTACCAGCCATCAAATATTAGAATAAATGGAACTTATATAATGATGGAGCATGAAAATACTTACTTATGCACCAAATTATGTTAGTTAACAATGATGAAGTGATAAATTGAACTGAAAATGTACATTAGTTAACAAAAGTCATAAAATTTATTTAAGGACACATGTAAATCTTTTGGTGCGGGTGCAAGGAATTATTTTGAACTAACCGTAAGGCAATCTTCAGGCTTAAAAACAGTGGGAACCATAGCAGCCGAAGCCTTAGAATCAGCATCTCCTTCCTCGGCCGGTTTGGCTTCGGATGCGGCAGCCTCGGAATTCAATTCGGACCCATCAGTAGAATCTGAACAAAAGAATCGTCGATAAAAATAAGGGCCCCGGCGATTCGAACTTCTTAGCGAACCTAAAACCCGAAGCAAGGGCGTATTCGAGTCAGAGCCACGGCGAACTTGAGGGGTAAACGCCGTTGTGACGGCGTGCAAACGATTCTGCAGACATGAGGATGCGAGAACCTTCAACATTATTGCACAAATTGATGGGAAAACGAGGGTTGGCTGGCTATTTGGTGTACTAGTTTCGGCTAGTTAAAGTGGGGGGGGGGCTCAGAACCGCCATTGATGAGCTTACTCGAGGAAGCCGTTTTCTGTGACTTTCATTGTTAAAACCCTCCCTAAACCCTCTAAGTTAATCAAATTACCGATATAGCCCTTCAGTTTTAAGTATATTATTTTCTTTCTTTATCAGGGAGTAAGTAATAAAAATTTTGAAAAATCAAAATAAGAAAATCAATTTGGAACCAAACTTAAAATGATCTTCTTATTTTTTTTGTCCAGAAGAAATATATATGGAAGCACATTATCAGCTTTCTGTTTAATAAAACCTTTCCTTGTCAAATAGGGGCGACACAAAGATATTTGGATTCGTACAAGAACTACGATAATTTTAAAAAGAAACATTTCTAACGTAAGTAATCTCTAATTTGTATACCTCCGTCAGATTTGAAACAAACAATGGAGAAATTGCATTGTGTGTTATTTTAGTATTACTATTCTTAAATGCGTAGGTAAGTATTTCAATTTTATCAAATTTAAATCGATAAAATAATATGAACAATATTTTAGATATATTAGTCTAACTAAATATTATAGGGTAATATAATTTATATCTATATTTATATATTATATTAAAAGCACGAAGGTCATTAGAGAAATATCGTTCGTCTTTTTTACCCATTTAAAATAGAGTTTACACTGGACAAAATAGTCATTTAATTATCTTCCTATATATAGTAGTAGTAATCATTCATTTTACTTTGAATGTGATACAGTATGTACAATGTGCCAGCAGAAGAATGAGACAGTGCAGCACTTATTTTTTGAATGTGAGCTCTCAAATGAGGTATGGCAGATGCTTTTACTTTGGCAAGGGATCATGAGAAGAAAGAAACAATGGCAGTAAAAAATACAGTGGACAGAGAAGAAGGCAACTGGAAAGAGTGCAGGAGCTTAAGTGTACAGAATGGTATTAGTTGCAGCAGTTTATCATATATGGCAAGTCAGAAATAATATCATCTTTCAGAAGAAGCAGGTTAATGTACGGACTATAGTGAAACTGATCATACAGGAGATACATGTTAGAGCTCAACAGAATGCAAAACTGGATACCTATTTGAGGAACAAGAACCGGTATCCAGATTGAGCTAAAATGTAGAAGCAATAGGAGAACAAGATGTTAGTTAGGAAACCTTTATGTTGGGGCTTCATGTCCGGCAGGAGGCTGTTAGAAGTTGGATTTGTAAAGCTGTAAATATTTTACTTGATAAATAAAGTCTTTAATTATCAAAAAAAAAAATCATTCAATTTACTTTCCTAATATTTAGAAATATTCATTTAATTACTTTCCTATTTAGGACCTTGATTTAGAAAAAGTGAAAAACACATTCCTAAAATACCTACTATAAATAAATGAGAAAAGCACGTTTTAGAGAAGGAACTAAAATATATTCAATTCCTAAAATCTTAAGTTAATTAAAAGAAAATATATATTTCAAAAAGGAATCAAATTATTTTAAATTCTAATATTTTCTATACATAAATAGAAAAAGACAATGCATTAAAAGGAAACTCTTAACTACTTTTGTTATAGGAAATTTTTCGGCAACTTTGTCAAACAAAAAGGTAGAATCCATCTTTCCTTTTTTTAAAAGCTTATATTACATTTTGAAATGTTATATTTTTACTTTGATATATATACAATTATATAATCCATAAATATATTTTTTAAAGAAGGGATTAGGTGGAATGAGTTCTTTTAGAGTGTTCCTACTTTCTCATGTGGTGCATAAGTTAGAGTTAAATGAAAATCATTAAGGTGAGAAGAAACACAAGACTCAAAAAAAAAGAATTGAATTGGGAGTATCTGGTTGACGGCCTACGAAAATTACTGAAATACAGATATATTTACCTAGATTATAAGAGTGTATGGCGTATATGGAGAATAACCTTGTTCTTTTTGTATATATTTTTATTGATTAACACGATAGACACGTGCAACGCACGTACACTAAAAAGTAAAAACTAGTTAAATTAATTATATAAGTCCAATACATAGGGGTTAAACAAATGAGTCCAAATCTATTGGGCTAGCGCATTCGATTGGGCTACTAGTGATGAACTCACTTCATTAAGCCCAATATGTGATCTTCCTATATGCTCATTTGGTATCACGTGTCAAATGACGTGGCATGCCAAGTCAAACGAAAGAGTCAATATGATCCTGCCACGTATCAAAATGACAAGACATGCCAAGTCAAATTAAAAGGCGAACGAAATCGCATCACATGTGCGAGTGACATGTTCTGGCC
Source organism: Nicotiana knightiana (assembly GCA_005239525.1). Taxonomy (NCBI): domain Eukaryota; kingdom Viridiplantae; phylum Streptophyta; class Magnoliopsida; order Solanales; family Solanaceae; genus Nicotiana; species Nicotiana knightiana. The sequence goes on along the minus strand of ML434820.1, from coordinate 85,548 downwards.
AATCAAATGCGGCCTTGTCACTCTTCAATATGATTGCTCTCTCATCACAACTCTTCTTTTCCACAACTATAAATAGGGGTTTTCATAACTTAGAAAAGACACCAAAAGTTATAACTAAAAGCAAGAAAGAACTCGTGGATCAAACACCGCAAATTCCTCCACAAGTTTCAAGCAATCAAGTTCACGTTCAAGAAATCAAATTCAAGCTCAAGAACGAAGAACAAATCAAGATTCAGGGAATATGAGTTCAAATCAAAGTTCATGCTAGTTGAATATAAGATCATCGTCTGTTGCTACAAATATAGATTCAAGATCAAGCTAAAAGGCCTTGAATTTATAAATATTTTTCGGTCTCGATTATTTCATGATACATATTGTCTACAGGGTGTATACCTTATATCAATGAGAATGATTTATTTTCTAAAAAAACCATAAACAAATTCAAAAAAGGTGTTTAACCTATAAGATAAAAATAAATAAAAATTATAAGTTCGTAAAAATGATAAATATGTTTTGGGGTTTTAGATTTACTTAATTTTCATTTAAGTATTTTCTTAATCTTTAGGACTTTAAATCAAACAAATTCTGGTTATTAAATTTTTTTTTCTTTGAACTTAGTATACTTTAAAATAAACTAAAATTTTACTTTGTAAAAAATTTCTTATTTAAAGCCAATCAATATTAAAGTTGAATTGAACTAACGATTCATTTATTGTTCAACAACTCAAATTTGCACTACTTTTTTTCGTCAGATCTGTTATATTACAAAATAGGAACATTTAAGTTGTAGTCAAAGTAAAAGTACTTATTATATTTGCTAAAACCAAAAAAAATAATTAATATAAATAAAAGAATAATAATTGTAATTCTCACTTAAAAATTTAAGTGATATTCAAAACATTTTATTTTAATGGTTTGTCTAAGTATTTTCTTATGTGTGTTGTACTTAAAACCTAGGAATGTTGAACCAAAAAACAAAATGTATTTTTAGAAAGATGGAATACACGCGCAACACATACAGTAAAATTAATTTGTACAATTAATAAGTAAATTTTCTTAAAAAATCACATAAATATTACTATGCGTAAGTTACTTGCAGCATACGAATTCTGAAAGGATTATGTTAATACTAGCATAAAAGACGTGAATTTATGAAATTCATGATAAAATCATGATTACACGGATGTAGTGTTTTAATTTTCTTGTGTCTATAATCAGTTCTTATTTAAGTTTGAACTTTTAAAAGTAATCTGTGTTAGACTCAAAAAGAATTTTAAAATTGTTTATAGTTCCTAAAAGTATTTTTTATGAGAAAAAAATTTACAACATTCAAAATAGGTATACTTTTAAATCTAAACCCCATTGAATTCTATTATCTTCAATGTTTGCCTAGGTTTAAATCCCTTGAATTTTAATTTCTTGTAACATTTGAAATATATGCATTTTTTAAATTCTTGTTTACTTCCTCCGAATGTAAAAAAGAAATAGTTTATAAAGAAACTAATGGCACATTTTATTCAATTCAAACAAAGACTATGAGAAACAAAAATATTCTAGTGCTTATACTCAGCAAATGAGAAACTATTACTATAAATGAAAGAAGCCATGCTAAATGAAATTGATTTTCACCATCTCCAACAACATAATGCCTTCTCCAAGTACAATTCATGTACCTTCGCGATTCTACCTTTTTCTCGGGATTTTTAGACATACATTTAATAGGAATATATAAAGGATGAAACAAATTAGTTCGAAAGTTCCTACCCTACCTTTTTTTGCTTCCTGTGTATATGTGGTGTTTACTTACTACCAAATCGGATTTAGTCCAGAGATGTGATAAATAGTTCCGCAAAGATAGAAAAGTAAGAACCCAAAGATTTATGTTGACCCAAGTCACTGCATAGTTTTAAAAATTGACAAATGTCTGACCGGTTGAACCAGGTCTATCAGAGCATACATACTTGACCTGACTCGTTGGCAGACAAACCTTATATGCATAAGAGATGAATGCGAGTGTGAAGTATCAATGAACAAGGAGAGTGTCTCCTAATGCGAAAAGGTTGCAAATTGATAGAGAATAGAAGTTAAATTCAGCAAGGACAGTAACGAAGAAAGGAAGTTGAGTTTAATACGAACTCGTTCTCCAAGGTAGAGTTGTACCAGAACTGAACGACAAACTCAACAACTGACTTTATAAATAATTGAAGTATGCTTGCTTGAATTACGAACGCACAAGTGCAGAAGTGAATCAAGATCTGAAAGCAAAATTTCCAGATATTTTGCAAGCAGAATTACTGTGCAATACAAAGGCTACAGACCAGCTAGAAGAACCAGTTCCATCTGTTTGTTGTTGAGTCTAGTTGGTTGTAGCAAGAGATTTAATATTGTATCTTTTCAGCTTTCATAGAAGCAATTGTAATAGGTACGCATTGTTCAAGTTAGAGTTAACTTGAAGCTTGTAGATATTAGCTAGGGGCTAGTTACTACGAAGGGATTAGAGTTAGTCCTAGGATTACAAAAGAGTTTATTTTGTAAGTCCGTTTGGCTCAGAGTTTTAGTGAAGAGTTTGAGCAAATCTTACTGAGGAGTAGGTCGTGGTTTTTTCACCTTTTGAGCCAGGTGTTTTCCACGTAAAAATCTCTGTGTTTTTACTTTACTGCTTTTATTATTCCGCAACAGTAGAAGTTGGAACACCAAGAAGAACCAGGTTCTTCTAGAGGGACAACACTCGAAAATTGGGTACCACACAAATTAACCTATCTTCTTGTGTGGTATTGACATCTAAAACATCAATTGATATCAGAGCAGGTTATCATTGAAAGGCCAACACCTTGGAGAAGATCAAGATGAGTGCACCACCTGAAAACTGGGAGGGTCAATCAACTGCAAGGCCACCACTCTTCAATGGCCAGTATTACTCTTGGTGAAAAAACAAGATGAAGGACCACCTGATTGGAGAAAACTATGAACTCTGGGACATAGTCACCGATGGTCCTCTAGCTACCATGATGAAGACTGCTGAAGGTATAGATATACCAAAGACTAGAGCTGACTGCACTGCTGAGGATCTGAAGAAATGGGAGAAGAATGCAAAGGCCAAAAAGTGGCTAGTGTGTGGACTAGGTCCAGACGAGTACAGCAGAATCCAAAGCTGCACCACTGCCAAAGAGATCTGGGATACCTTGCAAGTAGCCCATGAAGGAACACCTCAGGTAAAAAGGTCAAGAGGTACTCTACTATACTCTCAGTATGAAAACTTCACTATGAAAGAAGGAGAGACTATCCAAGAGATGTACACAAGGTTCACAACCTTGACTAATGAACTAAAGTCTCTTGGAAGAGTCATTCTTGAAGAGGACAGGGTTTAGAAGATCCTGAAAAGGGTCTTGCCTATTTCCTAAGAAAGCAAAATCTTTGCTATCCAGGAATCCAAAAATATGGCAACCCTGAGATTGGATGAGCTGATTGGAAACCTCACTGCCTATGAACTCAGAAGGCAAACAATGAAGATGGATGGTCCAAAGAATGAGAGGAGTCTAGCACTAAGAATCACCGAGGGAGCAGATCTGGAGGATGATGAGATGGCCATGATCACCAAAGAATTCAGAAACTTTCTCATGAGGAAGAAGGGCATCTCTAGAGGAGGAAACTACAACAAAGCAAAAGCTCCAGAAAGGCCAACCAACGAGGGATGCTACAAATGTGGTAAGACTGACCATCTCATCAAAAACTGACCTCACTGGGAAGTAGAATGGAAAAAGGAGAGATATGAAAGAAGGAACAAGAAGAAGGAACAGGTCCAACCCAAGAAAACCACAACAAAGGCTATGGTTGCTGCTTGGGGGAAAGTTCAGATGAAGAATCAGAAGATGGGGAGACTGAAGATCAGGCGCTCATGGAAATTGGAGAATCTGACAAGGAATCACATGAAGAACCAGAGGTAAGTATCTCCCATCTTAAAAACAAAGTAAAGTTCCTATCTAAGGAAAAACTCTCTGAGTTGCTACTTGATTTCATAGATGATTATGAGGAAACAACCAAAGATAAGGATCAACTATCTAAAGAATTTGCAATGCTAAAAGCAAAGTGCATGAACCTGGAAATCAGAGTCAGTGAATTTGAAAAGAAAAACACTGACTTGTTGAACCAGGTTCATCCACTTGAAACTGAGATTCTAGAACTAAAATCTGAAAACTTAAAGCTAAAGCTAGGATCCAGTAAAAAGGTTGTTGATTATTCTCATATCATGTTAGAAGAAAACATGGGAAAACTAAAAGATAAGATGTATGCCAAGGATGAACAGATAAGAACTCTTAATGAAGAACTTGGCAAAGTCAAACATGAATTAGATCGAACTTGTAAATGGAATAAATCCTCTGATGCCCTGATATGGCTTCAAGAGAACCATAGTAGCAACCGGAGAGGGATTGACTTTGAAAGTCAATTGCCCAAGTGGGATCCCAAAAGCAAATATCTCACTCTCCCTGAGAATAAAATCTGCACCCATTGTGGTAATACTGGCCACTACAAATATGTGTGTACTGCAAAAGAGCATGCCAATCGAAAAAATGAGAGGTTTGTAAAAAGGAAAAACTGGCTACCAAATTGGGCCAGAAAAAATTTGATTCATCCATTCTCTCATAGAAAAGGACCCAAACTAGTTTGGGTTCTTAAGACTAACCCCTGATTCTTTTGTAGGTTCAAGTGAGAGGAGGCAGTCAAATTTGGTATTTGGATAGTGGCTGCTCAAAGCATATGACTGGGAACATGGAACAGTTCCTTTCACTTGAAAGTCTCAAAGGAGAAAATGTCTCCTTTGGAAACGGAAAGAAAGGTGAAATTATAGGGGTAGGTAAGGTAGGTAAGGATGATACACGATCCATTGAACATGTGTATCTAATAGATGAATTGAAATATAGCCTGATCAGTGTATCACAACTGTGTGACAGAGGTAATCTGGTTGCTTTTACTTCCACAAAATGTTTTGTGATTAACCTGCTTACTGACAAGATTGTTTTGCAGGGAAAAAGAATGAATAACATCTATGTCATAGACTTGTCCACACTGTCTGAAAGTGAACTCACTTGCCTAAGTGTGTTGGACAATGATCCCCTCTTGTGGCACAAACGACTTGGTCATGCGAGTCTGACTCACCTTAACAAACTAGTCTCTAAGGACTTAGTGGTGGGACTTCCTAACATTAAGTTCAAGGAGGAAAAAGTTTGTGAGGCATGTGCCGGGGGAAGTAGGTAAGGTCCTCTTTCAAAAGTAAGAAAATAGTCAGTACCACCAGGACGTTGGAACTGGTTCATATGGATCTGTGTGGTCCTATGAGAACTCTGAGTAGAGGTGGTAAGAGATATGTGATGGTGCTAGTTGATGATTATTCAAGGTTCACTTGGACCTTATTCCTGGCATCTAAGGATGAAGCATTTGATATGTTCACCTCATTTGTCAAGAAAACTCAAAATCATTTAGGACATCAACTAACATCAATAAGATCTGACCATGGTACTGAATTTGAGAATGCCAAGTTTTTTGAGTTCTGTGATGAACATGGTGTTAATCATAACTTTTCTGCTCCTAGAACCCCACAGCAAAATGGGGTTGTTGAAAGGAAAAACAGAACTCTTGAAGACATGGCAAGAACCATGCTTCTATCTAGCAAACTACCTCACAGCTTCTGGGCTGAAGCAATAAACACTGCTTGTTACATAATCAATAGATGCATGACCAGACCTCTGGTAGAGAAAACTCCCTATGAATTACTTAAAGGGAGAAAGCCCAACATATCCCATTTTAGGGCTTTTGGATGCAAGTGTTTTGTGCATAATAATGGCAAATATTCCCTAGGAAACTTTGACCCCAGAAGTGATGAGGGAGTATTCTTGGGATATTCATCACATAG